>CANNZV010005800.1:0-23302 GCA_947561585.1 Caprella mutica | reverse complement strand
CACACTAGTTACAAATATTGGTACTGTTGAGAACACGTTATTCTTAACGAGCAAGTACACTAGTTACAAATATTGATACTATTGAAAACACGTTATTCTTAACGAGCAAGTACACTAGTTACAAATATTGATACTATTGAGAACACGTTATTCTTAACGGGCAAGTACACTAGTTACAAATATTGATACTGTTGAGAACACGTTATTCTTAACGGGCAAGTACACTAGTTACAAATATTGATACTGTTGAGAACACGTTATTCTTAACGGGCAAGTACACTAGTTACAAATATTGATACTATTGAGAACACGTTATTCTTAACGGGCAAGTACACTAGTTACAAAGTGATAATCTAGCTACTGCAATTTACCTCTTAATCCTCTATGTCCCCACCCTACTTTTCTGTGTGGGTACATAGCGATAGGCACGTAGTAATTCATTCATAAATCATCTAAAATAGACCATTTAAGTTTCAATTAGAGTTAAACTCTTTCTAATTCCAATGGATTGGGAAAGGCATTGCCAGTCATGGCCTCAACATATCATATTTACATACTGTTACCTCATTTTTATTACATTTTAATATATTTATTTTAATTGAAAATATTTTCTAAAAACATTTTTTTTTAGAAAATTTTCTAATTTTTTTTCAAATTGAATGATATGCATAAACAAGTTAACATGAAATATGAAAAAAATGACGTCTAATGAATATGACTTACCATTTAACCATGTTGCAACAGTTCAATTAGTTATTTCATCAGAATTAATGGTAATATTAACGTTTTAATTTACAATTTATAAATTAAAATAACTCTGAAGAGTCATCTAATTTTTGATCTAATCTAATCTAACTGATTTTTTGAAAAAAAAAGTTTTTTTTGATAGTATCCGGACAACATTTTATAAGTTAAATAGTTCTGAAATAAATACATGTCATAGGTATCACCATGGTATAACATACATTGCATTTATTATACGTCACTTAGGGTACACACTATACAGTTTTCATTTCGGTCCCCCCCCTCCCCGCCAAACCAAAAACTGGACCGCTAACCTAACCTAAACATTTTATGAATCCACTGAATCAAAGAAAATAATAAAAACCTTAAATCAAAATGGTGAGGAAATTTCAATGGTGGAAACCAGGCAAGATGGTTTTATTCCTGGGATATTGAGGAAACATCCCAGGAATAAACCCTTTTGCCTGAGATATTCCCTTAATATCCCAGGAATAATTTCTTTTCCTTGGATATTCCCTCACTATCCCAGGAGTAAATCCCTCTTGCCTGGGCAATACTCCATCCCAATTGAACTCTTATTTTCTTGTTCCTAATGTAAAGTATCGTCTTCTTACCCCCACCCCCATCCCTCATTCCCCCTTGATGTTCAGGCCTACCTCTCCAGAAGGCACTGTCACTGCATATAGAATTAATATTAGTTTAGCAAGCGGAAGCAACTTTTACTAATCACTAACTACATAAAATTACTAAAGATTTATAGGTAGGACTTTGCGAAACAGTAGATATGTTATCATCTTTCTAGAAGGTATCGGTACACACAGTTACTGTGCTTTTACTATATTTTCTACAATATTTTTTATATTTTCATAATATATCTATTATTATATTTTTTTAATATTTTATTATATTTTTTAATATATTTTTTTATTACATTTTCTAATTACCTATATTTCTTTATTATAATTTTTCTTTATTATAATTTTTTTTAATATATTTTTATCATTATATTAACTTTTCAGCAAAGTGAATTCAATTGACTCACATTGTAGATAAAATTTTAATCATTTGACCATGTTTTCGGGTCATTTTCACTCACAAACACAGAATATTAAATTATTCGTTAATGATTATCTCAAAAATATATCGTATTTAAAAAAAATAATAAAAAAAATTATAGACTGTAATTTATTCATTTTAATTATTTGTTTATTTTATATAATCCAAATCACGAGTTACGTAATTATTTAACTTTACGGATATTACATAATTATTAAATAATTATTAAATAATTATTAAATAATTATTTACATCTTAAGTGGTTTATATGTAATTATTAAAGTATAATCTACATATAATTTAATTACTTTAATTTTATGCTGAATCATGTTCCTTCTCATCAATAATGAATTAGAAAATTAAATATGTTTAACCTGTTATTAAGTTCTTAAAAGTTCTTATTAAGTTCTTAAAAGTTCTTAAAAGTACTTAATATATGTTCTTATTAAGTTCTTAAAAGTTCTTAAAAGTACTTAATATATGTTCTTATTAAGTTCTTAAAAGTTCTTAATAAGTTCTTATTAAGTTCTTAAAAGTTCTTAAAAAGTTCTTAAAAGTTCTTAAAAGTTCTTAAAAAGTTCATAAAAGTTTTTAAAAGTTCTTAAAAGTTCTTAAAAGTTTTTAAAAGTTCTTAAAAGTTCTTAAAAGTTTTTAAAAGTTCTTAAAAGTTCTTAAAAGTTCTTAAAAGTTCTTAAAAGTTCTTAAAAGTTCTTAAAAAGTTCATAAAAGTTCTTAAAAAGTTCATAAAAGTTCTTAAAAAGTTCATAAAAGTTTTTAAAAGTTCTTAAAAGTTCTTAAAAGTTTTTAAAAGTTCATAAAAGTTTTTAAAAGTTCTTAAAAGTTCTTAAAAGTTCTTAAAAGTTTTTAAAAGTTCTTAAAAGTTCTTAAAAGTTCTTAAAAGTTTTTAAAAGTTCTTAAAAGTTCTTAAAAGTTTTTAAAAGTTCTTAAAAGTTCTTAAAAGTTTTTAAAAGTTCTTAAAAGTTCTTAAAAGTTCTTAAAAGTTCTTAAAAGTTCTTAAAAGTTCTTAAAAAGTTCATAAAAGTTCTTAAAAAGTTCATAAAAGTTCTTAAAAAGTTCATAAAAGTTTTTAAAAGTTCTTAAAAGTTCTTAAAAGTTTTTAAAAGTTCATAAAAGTTTTTAAAAGTTCTTAAAAGTTCTTAAAAGTTTTTAAAAGTTCTTAAAAGTTCTTAAAAGTTCTTAAAAGTTCTTAAAAGTTTTTAAAAGTTCTTAAAAGTTCTTAAAAGTTCTTAAAAGTTTTTAAAAGTTCTTAAAAGTTCTTAAAAGTTCTTAAAAGTTCTTAAAAGTTCTTAAAAGTTTTTAAAAGTTCTTAAAAGTTCTTAAAAGTTCTTAATAAGTTCTTAATAACTACCTCCAGTAATTATTGCACGATAACTTGGGATGCACAAAGTCAGGGAATTAACCCTATGACGTCACTGTAGCCACTCTATCTAACTATAATGGTTGATGTATGGAATTAATTTGTAATTAATCAATTAATTAGTAATTGATTAAATAGTAATTAATTAAATTGTAATTAATTAAATTGTAATTAATTAAATTGTAATTAATTAAATTGTAATTAATTAAATTGTAATTAATTAATTTTTAATTAAGTAATTTTTAATTAATTAATTTTTGATTAATTAATTTTCGATTAATTAATTTTTAATTAATTAATTTTTGATTAATTAATTTTTGATTAATTAATTTTTGATTAATTAATTTTTGATTAATTTATTTTTAATTAATTAATTTTTAATTAATTAATTTTTAATTAATTAATTTTTAATTAATTCTCTCAAAAACTTAATATCTAAAATGTATCTTCAGTAAAAAATAAATATTAAATTTCTTGTATTGAAATTTTAATTGAATATTAATTATCAATAATAAATATCTGCAAACAATTTTCAATGTTGAAAATAATAACTTTAATAATTATTATTATTTAAAGTATGTTAGGGAGAGTTAATACAATAATTATTATAAAGTTTTTCTCATACGATTGAAATTGTGAAATCGTTTTCCCTTTAAATTAATATCTTTAATTAATTCTATATTCCAACTCTAAGTTACGAATTATCGGTCAGTACTTCATCTTCGGTCATATAAGAAGAAACAATATAAAAATTGTTATTAGATAGCACTGTGTAATAATAACAATTTTTATATTGTTTTTTCTTATATGACCGAAGATGTAGTACTGACCGATAATGCGGAACTTACCCTAAGCTGTTCAATATACACCAACTGATAATATTATATTCAACACCAGGGTTGTGACAATACGTTTTTTAAATCATTGATCTTAAGAATATCACAGACGAAATGAAATGGTATCGAACACTACGGGGTGACAATTAAATACGGTAGAAAAATAAACCTCTGATTTTATTTTACGATTTTATTATCACAATAAAAATAAATATATCATTGTAAAGCTGTAAAGTTAAGGTTCTATCGTTACTCTTCAGTTTTGAGAATAGAGATCTAAAGATGGGTTCCCTCTGACTTCAAACATTCTTGCATTTTTTAATAAAGCAAAACATCGCGGAGAGTAGCCATATTAATTTATTTAATTTCTCCCCTTAAGCTGTTCTTCAGATTTTTCAGTGAAGTGGGGCAATTGTGCGAATTCCCCCGAAGGAAAATGTATAGAGGAATTAGATTTAGAGAACGTGCGGGCCAGTCCACATCGCCAATTCTTTAAATGAATAGGTTAAGAAATGACCGCCTGAGAACAGAAGAAGACGATGCAGACAAAGCAGTGGCAGTCAATTCGGAGTGCTACGGAAAAATGGTAGAAGATTTTCCCCTCTAAGGGCCGTACACACGTAGGGTTTTTTAAGTCTTTCCACCAGATTTCTTGCTAAGCTCCTCCTACTTTTTCCACAAGAATATAAGAAAAAACGATATAATAATTAGTTGGTATCCATTATACCTGCAGGTATCATGGATACTAACTGAAATAAATAATTATTATTATATCGTTTTTTCTTATTATTCTCGTGTAAAAAGTAGGAGGAGCTTAGCAAGAAATCTGGCGGGAAGACTTAAAAAACCCTACGTGTGTACGGCCCTTGACAAATTAAGAGTAATAATATTCAGAATCACTAAATGCACCTCACAAACTGCAAGGCAACCGCTGACAGATCTCATGCGGGAGTTTCCTAACCAATTGATTTCAAGATTTTGCGATGCAGACTGGCCTGAAGGTTCTCCATATCTTACACCTCCAGTTTTTTTTCCTCTGATGAAATTTAACGAACAAAGTTTTCTGCAGCAGTGCCACTTCAGTGTAAGATCCGAAGCACAAAATACCGGTAGAAATTCAGAAATTCAAGAGATTAAAGTGGCCCTGCAGTCTCCACTCCGTAAAGCAGGCAGTGCAAATCTCTTTAAAAGAATGCAAGAATGTTTGGAGTCAGAGGGAACTAATCTCAAGATCTGCATTACCAAAACTGAATCATTCACATAAAACTTTAACTTCTCAGCTTTAAATTGATGTATTTGTTTATATCGTGCCAATAAAATTCTTAAATTACAGAGGTTTACTTCTCTACCGCATTTAATTAATTTTAATTAATTAATTCTACCGCATAATAGACCATAAATCTCTCCGTCTATAATATTTTATATGATTTACAGCGCATATCGTCACAATCCTATCTATGATTTACAAAGCATATCGTCACAACCCCAGAGATATGCGATAAGAGTTCAGCGTATCATTTAGCGGTAAGGAAGACCGCTGCCACGTAACTCCGTGTAACTTATCCCCAATAAATAGCAAATTCATCTGATTTGGTGCGAGACAATTGTTTCTCTGGGTATAAAGCACAGAGTATCTCCATGTCTATCTCGTATGGAGAACATAGAGACAATGATGGAGACACCTGATAAAGAATTACCTGTACCTATAGCCGCTTGTGATGGGGATATATTGTAATTATGTAGATATGTGCTAGGCAACGTTCACACGGTACAACATTTGCTGTGAACTCTGTTTTTATTGAGAAATCGCTACACTCTACACCAATCGCTACACGCTACACCAATCACTACACGCTACACCAATCGCTACACTCTACACCAATCACTACACGCTACAACAATCGCTACACTCTACACCAATCACTACACTCTACACCAATCACTACACGCTACCCCAATCACTACACTCTACACCAATCACTACACTCTACACCAATCACTACACGCTACACCAATCACTACACTCTACACCAATCACTACACGCTACAACAATCGCTACACTCTACACCAATCGCTACACTCTACACCAATCATTACACTCTACACCAATCGCTACACTCTACACCAATCACTACACTCTACACCAATCACTACACTCTACACCAATCGCTACACTCTACAGCAATTGCTACACTCTACACCAATCGCTACACTCTACAGCAATTGCTACACTCTACACCAATCGCTACACTCAAAACCAATCACTACACTCTACACCAATCACTACACTCTACACCAATCGCTACACTCTACACCAATCACTACACGCTACACCAATCACTACACTCTACACCAATCGCTACACTCTACACCAATCGCTACACTCTACACCAATCGCTACACTCTACACCAATCACTACACTCTACACCAATCACTACACTCTACACCAATCACTACACTATACACCAATCACTACACTCTACACCAATCGCTACACTCTACACCAATCACTACACGCTACACCAATCACTACACTCTACACCAATCACTACACTCTACACCAATCACTACACTCTACACCAATCACTACACTCTACACCAATCGCTACACTCTACACCAATCACTACACTCTACACCAATCACTACACTCTACACCAATCGCTACACTCTACACCAATCGCTACACTCTACACCAATCACTACACTCTTTTGTTCACAATGTAACAATCAAGAAAAAGAACGTATACCACAGACATATATTCTTATATTTATTATAATCAATTTTCTGCAGAACGAAGGATTGTTAATATATTACTAATTTTGTATATTTATCAAAAGAAATAAATTTTGTGTGTATTTAATAATATAAATTTTTTATATTAACCCTTTTAATCAGTTAGTTTTACATTTGTGAAGTGGAAAAATATAACACAGTCAATGAAGACAAATTCAGAACATATGATTAGTGATTAAATACCTGCAATATTATAGGGATTAAATACCTGCAATATTATAGGGATTAAATACCTGCAATATTATAGGGATTAAATACCTGCAATATTATAGGGATTAAATAACTTTAACATTAGGGATTAAATACCTGCAATATTATAGGGATTAAATACCTGCAATATTATAGGAATTAAATAACTTTAACATTAGGGATTAAATACCTGTAATATTATAGGGATTAAATACCTGCAATATTATAGGGATTAAATACCTGCAATATTATAGGGATTAAATAACTTTAACATTAGGGATTAAATACCTGCAATATTATAGGGATTAAATACCTGCAATATTATAGGGATTAAATACCTGCAATATTATAGGGATTAAATAACTTTAACATTAGGGATTAAATACCTGCAATATTATAGGGATTAAATACCTGCAATATTATAGGGATTAAATACTTGCAATATTATACGGATTAAATACTTGCAATATTATAGGGATTAAATACCTGCAATATTATAGGGATTAAATACCTGTAATATTATAGGGATTAAATACCTGCAATATTATAGGGATTAAATACCTGCAATATTATAGGGATTAAATAACTTTAACATTAGGGATTAAATACCTGCAATATTATAGGGATTAAATACCTGCAATATTATAGGGATTAAATACCTGCAATATTATAGGGATTAAATACTTGCAATATTATACGGATTAAATACTTGCAATATTATAGGGATTAAATACCTGCAATATTATAGGGATTAAATACCTGTAATATTATAGGGATTAAATACCTGCAATATTATAGGGATTAAATACCTGCAATATTATAGGGATTAAATAACTTTAACATTAGGGATTAAATACCTGCAATATTATAGGGATTAAATACCTGCAATATTATAGGGATTAAATACCTGCAATATTATAGGGATTAAATACTTGCAATATTATACGGATTAAATACTTGCAATATTATAGGGATTAAATACCTGCAATATTATAGGGATTAAATACCTGCAATATTATAGGGATTAAATACCTTTAACAATACGGATTAAATACCTTTACCAATAGGGATTAAATACCTTTAACAATAGGGATTAAATACCTTCACCAATAGGGATTAAATATCTCTAACATTAGGGATTAAATACCTTTAACAATAGGGATTAAATACCTTCACCAATAGGGATTCAATACCTTTAGCGATACGGATTAAATACCTTTAACAATAGGGATTAAATATCTCTAACATTAGGGATTAAATACCTTTAACAATAGGGATTAAATACCTTTAGCAATACGGATTAAATACCTTTAACAATAGGGATTAAATACCTCCAACAATAGGGATTAAATACCTCTAACAATAAGGATTAAATACCTCCAACAATAGGGATTAAATACCTCTAACAATAGAGATTAAATACCTTTAAGAATAGGGATTAAATACCTTTTACAAAAGGTATTAAATATCTTTAACAATAGGGATTAAATACCTCCAACATTAGGGATTAAATACCTTCGCTATCAGTGATTAAATGCCTTTAACAATAGGGATTAAATACTCACAATAATAAAAACATGAAAGTTATTATACTTCATTGAGTATATTCTCCACCAAGCTGTTTAAAGACTACTTACCCATTCTAAACTATATTATTATAAGTATGTATTATAGGTATTATAAGTATTATAATTATTTGTAAGCATTATAAGTATTATAAGTATTATAAGTATTATAATTATTATCTACCTTATCCCAATAAGTCACTAGTATCTCATTCTCTCTGCCAAGAAGACACGCTATCTCAGACAGGTGAGAAAGCCTTATCTTAATTACCTTATAATTAATACCTAACACGTGGTATAGCCTGTGTACTTACTACGTGGTATAGCCTGTGTACTTACTACGTGGTATAGCCTGTGTACTTACTACGTGGTATAGCCTGTGTACTTACTACGTGGTATAGCCTGTGTACTCACTACGTGGTATATCCTGTGTACTTACTACGTGGTATATCCTGTGTACTTACTACGTGGTATAGCCTGTGTACTTACTACGTGGTATATCCTGTGTACTTACTACGTGGTATATCCTGTGTACTTACTACGTGGTATAGCCTGTGTACTTACTACGTGGTAGAGCCTGTGTACTTACTACGTGGTATAGCCTGTGTACTTACTACGTGGTATAGCCTGTGTACTTACTACGTGGTATATCCTGTGTACTTACTATATACGTGGTATAGCCTGTGTACTTACTATATACGTGGTATAGCCTGTGTACTTACTATATACGTGGTATATCAAGCTAGAACTAATTGTATGATATATTTTATTGTTCTAGCAGATAGTACGTTTTGTTATTTTCTTTTTCTGTTCAAACCTTAATTAGAACTAATACAATTTCACTGTTATTAATTGTTGTTTGTTTTTATTTAGCAGGTATATAGCATTTAATAGTTATAACTGAGCTGTTACTTCTCAATCTTTTGCTCTTTAGTTTTGTTTCTACATCTTTAATTGACGCTAATAACATGTTCTGCTATAGACTATTGATTGGCTTGTTTAGCACCAATGAAATTAACGTCACTTCGACAAAGGTAATTAAATGTACAAAGTCATTTATTCATTTATTTAATGGCAACTTATATTATGTAGGTTATTTTGGTAGCTTTTATTGGGGCGACTCATTTTAACATTAGATTCTATCATGATTTTTAGTTGACTGGTGGTTCAGTGTGGTGGTAAGAGTGACTTATATTTAGATAGCTTTTAAATAAAATAGTTACTTCCACCTTTTATATTTTAAAGTGTAATTCTTTTCACATTTATATGCACAGAAAAAAAATAACGGATTTTCTAATTTCATGGATGTAAATTTCCTCAGTTTTTGTTTTTTGTTTTTTTTTCTTTCCTAGAAAGCATCTTATTAGAGTTGCAATAACAAATTTTATTTAATAACTATATAAAAAAAATACACATTCCCGGCCCCAAGGCGGAAAATTCCGTCATGTTCCATGCTTAACATGTTAAAATAGCAAATAATTACATGTCTACTGCAGATGCCGTCAAGAGGGAGAGGGTTAAAATAATTAAAATAAAACGAACCTAAATTTAAAGTTGAATCAAACTTTGAATAATTTTCCAGAATTATAGATTCTATTTTAAACATTTTGGACACGACTTGTTAAGATGGTTAAACCCCTAAAATATTGTATAAAAGTCTCATCCCAGAGGCCCCCCTTCCCATCCAAAGCCCCCCGCGGGAAATCCCCCCCATCGAAAGGCCTCCCAACGATCAATAGCGCCCCGCAGAGTCCCTTGCCCCGATTGGCTGGAGCGACTACTGCGCCATTGGCTCTTCGCGGAGACTCTTTTTACCGTCACGCTCACCGGTCACCCGTCACTGGTCCTTAGCGTCAAGATAAGGGAGATAAAAGATAATAATGGACAGTGGTTGTTTGATCTATTGCTTTATTGGGCCAATATATTCGTCAGTCTATCGCAACATCTAACCGTAACTACACGACATGTACGCGAAAAAAGGAACTAAAATTCAAAATGATTTTAAAAGTATACTTTATTCTGTAAATAATTATAGACTATACCACTGTATCGTCTTTTTAAATTTGTTTATTTCTTATCGTGTTTTAATTTAGAATTTTGTAAAAATTTTAAATTTCCACAAGTTGGTGAAACTGTTTTAAATACAAAAAAAAAAAAAAAATCCGCAGATTAGATGATGGAATTCAGATTGAATAGAAATTATCTGACGAGAATGTGTCCTGTTTTTATTTTTTGTGGTTTACTATCTTTTAGTGATTTGATAAAATTCATTGAAACAATTAATGATAAACAGTCTTTTAACAAACAATTAAATTAAAACAAATAATTACTAAACAAACAATTATTATGAAAAATAATTAATAAACAAACAATTATTATGAAAAACAATTTTTATTAGACAAATCATAATTAATAAATAAACAATTTCGTTTATTTCTAATTTATGTTTGTAGTTTCAACTCACCTGTGAATCATAATGGTACATATAATTAAATAGTACATATCATTAAATAGTACATATAATTAAATAGTACATATCATTAAATAGTACATATCATTAAATAGTACATATCATTAAATAGTACATATCATTAATTAGTACATATCATTAAATAGTACATATCATTAAATAGTACATATCATTAAATAGTACATATAATTAAATAGTACAATCAGTTAAAAATCATCAAAGGAAAGAACATATCTAAAAGGTAGCAAATACATCACCTCTTGGTACCTAGGCTACATCACCTCTTGGTACCTAGGCTACATCCCTTCTTGGTACCTAGGCTACATCACCTCTTGGTACTTACGCTACATCACTTCTTGGTACCTAGGCTACATCACCTCTTGGTACCTAGGCTACATCCCTTCTTTGTACCTACGCTACATCACCTCTTGGTACTTACGCTACATCCCTTCTTGGTACCTAGGCTACATCACCTCTTGGTACCTAGGCTACATCCCTTCTTGGAACCTAGGCTACATCACCTCTTGGTACCTAGGCTACATCACCTCTTGGTACCTAGGCTACATCCCTTCTTGGTACCTAGGCTACATCACCTCTTGGTACCTAGACTACATCCCTTCTTGGTACCTAGGCTAGGGTACATCACCTCTTGGTACCTAGGCTACATCACTTCTTGGTACCTAGGCTACATCACCTCTTGGTACCTAGGCTACATCACCTCTTGGTACCTAGGCTACATCCCTTCTTGGTACCTAGGCTACATCACCTCTTGGTACCTAGGCTAGGGTACATCACTTCTTGGTACCTAGGCTACATCACCTCTTGGTACCTAGGCTAGGGTACATCACTTCTTGGTACCTAGGCTACATCACCTCTTGGTACCTAGGCTAGGGTACATCACCTCTTGGTACCTAGGCTACATCTCCCTTTGATGTTTCTGTATCACTGATACCATCGCATCAAAAAACAAAAGCAGTTAAAAAACACATCTTCTGTTAACATCACAAGTCAATGTTTTTATCTTTCTAAACTGATTGATAATCCGTCTAGATATTGTGAGATAACCGCTATTCTGTCACTAAACGCTATTTTGTCACTAAACGCTATTCTGTCACTAAACACTATTCTGTCACTAAACGCTATTCTGTCACTAAACGCTATTCTGTCACTAAACGCTAACTTAGTTAACGCTAACTCAGTTAACGCTAACTCAGTTAACGCTAACTTAGTTAACGCTAACTTAGTTAACGCTAACTCAGTTAACGCTAACTCAGTTAACGCTAACTTAGTTAACGCTAACTTAGTTAACGCTAACTCAGTTAACGCTAACTCAGTTAACGCTAACTCAGTTAACGCTAACTTAGTTAACGCTAACTTAGTTAACGCTAACTTAGTTAACGCTAACTCATTTAATTTACTCCAATTAATGCATTTGCATACAAAATTAGAAACAATGCAATCTAGTAATAGAAAATGGTCTATATTTCCATATGATATTTCTAGAGTTAATAGAATGGCCTATAATTGTTATGTATTGATAACTTGAGCAATTTCCAATTAAAACCCATATAGTTAAATATATATTCATTCCATCGTTGTACTGGCATTTTATGTATACAGGGTGACCCACAAAAAGTGTACCAACTTTAAATTCGTATATTTCAACAACTATAGAAGGTACAGTTTTCTTTCAGGTATCATTTTGTTTATTATTACGGTAAATATTGATGTTATTTTATCGTAAAATATCATAATTACAGACGTTATCATCGATGGTGTCCGACGAAAGACGTAAGACTATGTTTAATTTTAAATTTGTGTTAAATTGTATTTGTCAGTTTCTACAAGATAAATAACACGCTTCAACATTTAAAATACGATATAATTCCATAATTAAAAAAAAAAAAATCCCTACAACAGAAAGAATACGGGTAACAAAATATCCGGGATGAAAAAAACCGAGATACAAAATATACGGATGCAAAAAAATACGGGATTACGAAAAAATTAGGGATTTAAAATAAAAATTTAAAAATATTTGTGTTGTTTTAAAAACAAAAAATATCCGCCATTATTTCCAAAAATTCCGTGATTTAAAAAAGGAATCCAAAAGTACAAAAAATCCAAGTTTTCAAAAAATTTAGAGATTTAAAATTTATTTTGGTTTTCTAAAATATCTCAGATTAAAAAAAAAATCCGAGATTTCAAAAACATCCGTAATTGATAAAAAATCCGAAGTATCATATAAATCCAATTTTTCTAAAAAAATTAAGATATAAAAAATCGAGATTTAAGAAAGACGAGATTTCTATGGGCCCACCATAACTTTCCCCTCTTAATCTTCTATGGCCCCACCATACCTTATAGTGTGACACTTAAAACCAAGTAAACAGTTTAATTAGTAAGATCAGAGTTAAACTAATTGTGAAGTTAAGAAACATCTCTTGGCAGTTCTGAGCAGGTTTCGGTGTCTTCTCTTGGCAGTTCTGAGCAGTTTAGGGTCGTGAACTACGCGTCTTACGAGCAATAACTTCCCCTCTAATACACCGAACGTGGCACCCAAACCGAATATCTGACTCTATAACTTTGATGGTAGAAGGTGTAAATGTATCGCGAGAAAACTGAATATTTAATTAGTAAAAAATATGTGTTCCTTGGTACTAAACTTTCAAATTGATTTGATGTCAGTTTGTATAGCTGTGGATAACCCAGTTCGAAAACTATATTCGCTCTTCTCTAGGTTTGCAACAATATGTTTTTAAAATCATAGATCTTAAGAATGTCATAGACGTAACGAAACGAATGGGATTGAATACTATATACCACAGGTTTAGAACCATTCCATACTCTTTAATTCTCTCCGTCTATAATATTTTCAGGATCTATGATTTAAAAAGAATATTGTCACAACCCTACTGATCACATCATTGGTTTTTGAGCATCTATCTCCGGCGTTAAATGATCTAAATTGTTATTAATCCTAAAAATACTTTGGACATCAAAATTATATAATTTTTCTTATATGATCATAGATGTAGAACAGTCCAATAACTGAAACTCACGCTAGTTTATTGATATAAGTTGTGACTAACTGTCTAGCCAATATACAAATAGGATGACAAAAAGCTGCTGTTAGTCGACTTCATCTCTTCAAAGGCTTTCCCGCTAGAGTGTAAACAAAGTGGGTTAACCACAGTGGCAAAATGGTCACACTAACTTAGTCAAATAAACAATAGGGCTTATTATAAACAAACCACCAGAAGAAACTAATTGCAAATCATTGTTATAGATCTGCCGCTCAAAATATAACCCATTTGAAGATTTGAAAGATCAATCAGAGTTATTTATTTGTAGTATAGTTAATATAATCATGGTACTATGTCCTTGCTAAATATTTCAGGGTGATTTTTGTGAGATTGAATGTTGTGTATTGATCGATGAGAATATAATATAAAACAGTCTTTCCCCACTTCTAACAGTCTTTCCCCACCTCTAACAGTCTTTCCCCACCTCTAACAGTCTTTCCCCACCTCTAACAGTCTTTCCCCACCTCTGACAATCTTTCCCCACTTTTAACAGTCTTTCCCCACCTCTGACAATCTATCCCCACTTCTAACAGTCTTTCCCCACCTCTGACAATCTTTCCCCATTCTAACAGTCTTTCCCCACTTCTAGCAGTCTTTCCCCACTTCTAACAGTCTTTCCCCACTTCTAACAGTCTTTCCCCACTTCTAGCAGTCTTTCCCCACTTCTAACAGTCTTTCCCCACTTCTAACAGTCTTTCCACACCTCTAACAGTCTTTCCCCACTTCTAACAGTCTTTCCCCACTTCTAACAGTCTTTCCCCACTTCTAACAGTCTTTCCCCATTTCTAACAGTCTTTCCCTACTTCTAACAGCCTTTCCCCTTCCCTTTCCCCAGTCTTTCTCCGCTTTCTCTAGACATTCCCCACTTTCCCCAGTCTTCCCCCGTTTTCTTCAGTCTTCCCCCACTTTCCCCAGTCTTCCCCCATTTTACCCAGTCTGTCCCCACTTTCCCCAGTCTTCCCCCCTTTTCCCCAGTCTTCCTCCCTTTTCCCCAGTCTTCCCCCTCTTTCCCCAGTCTTCCCCCACTTTCGCCAGTCAGTCCATTAAGTCTCCATTTGTTCATAGTTGTCGCTTCATTAAGTTTGTCGTGTTTTACTGCCTGTGCTCTCTCAGAAGGCCATTGCGTCCTTTTGATGAAGTCCTTTGTACTTTGTCTCCACAGCCTCAAAGCTAACGCACTTACACACAGCTAATTGACTGTGCCTACCTACCTCGGTAGCAAGGCTACGCCGTAACAACTCTACCAACTAACTATGCAAAGAATATTTGTTAGAGCTTGTTTGAACAGGCTGCAGTTTGTCCTACTATTCCTATTGCTCGGTGGCCGGAAATTCCGGTCTTGGATATTTCGGTCCTGAAATCTCGGTTCGGAAAATTCGCTATCGGAAGTTCGCTATCGGAAAGTTCGCTATCGGAAAGTTCAGTCTCGAAATGAAAAATTAAGTTAGTCTGCCCTTCATTTTATTTATCATTAAATTGAATAGTGATGATATACAGGGTGTCCCCAAAAAAACGATACCCAAATTTCGATGGCTGTAATTCAAAAATAAATAAACTTACGTAAAATTGGTAAATCATATTTAGTTCCTTAACTTTTGTGCTATCACTGAATAAAATTTCAGATGAATCAATCCAACCGTTTTTTTAAGTAGTATTTTTAGTGACCGCTACTAAAAATCTGTTTGCGCACTTGCAGTAAAATACGTATTTCATAGTTCGAATTGTTTAAGTAACACAAAAAACTAGTTAATCACTGCTGTAAAAAGTGGTTAGATGTTACTAAGTATACATTCAACAAAATTGTAACTTGGGATTTGAATTACAAGATGCACGAGCGAAACAAACACCTCGATACCGATCTTCCTTCGCTGCTGAATTTTGCACGATGTTATTTGCAAAGAAAATATCCGGTTTGTGGAAGATATTGTGATAGGCGGATTAAAATAATTAATTATAAAATGATCTGGCGGCACGGCCCCTGAGAGATCTAACTGTTAAGTTTCATTTGTACCTCAGACCGAAATTTCCGAGACCGAATTTCCGCTCAAAGCTCAATGTTAAAATATGTCAAAATTACAAACGTTACGTATCATTTTACAACGGTTAATGATGTAATCAACTTTTAATAAATACATTGAATATTTTAGTATTCATAATTTCAATTTTTCTATCCCTATTGCTCTGTGAGCACTTCACTCTATTGTCTCTACTATCCCTATTGCTCTGTGAGCACTTCACTCTCTTGTCTCTACTATCCCTATTGCTCTGTGGGCACTTCACTCTATTGTCTCTACTATCCCTATTGCTCTGTGGGCACTTCACTCTATTGCCTCTACTATCCCTATTGCTCTGTGGGCACTTCACTCAATTGTCTCTACTATCCCTATTGCTCTGTGGGCACTTCACTCTATTGTCTCTACTATCCCTATTGCTCTGTGGGCACTTCACTCTATTGTCTCTACTTTCCCTATTGCTCTGTGGGCACTTCACTCTATTGTCTCTACTGTCCCTATCGCTCCGTGTGTTCCCAATAATAATCACTTTTGATTCCATCATCTCATTTCTTTAGGGGACAATCCCTGAGGGACAAATAATCCCCGTGAGCATCACAAATGGACCCGGGGGATGGGCTCACGTTACCGCCAACTTACCCTCTTCGGTCTGTTATCACCGCAATCTAAAGAGGGGAAATTATTAATGAGTGACAAGTGCAATTCACTAATAATGGATGGGGAGATTTGAAGCGATCACCGAGGGATAAGGGTAGTGGTTTGCAGTCGTGTTTGAAACTTGTTTTAGCTTGTTGAAGTGTGGTTATGCGTGTTTGAAACATGTTTAATTTAGCAGAGTGGTTTTTGTACGTGTTTAGAACAAGCTTGAGCTACTTGAAGAAAGTTTATATGTTTTTAAAAAGGATTAACAAGTTTAACGATGGTTGCAGTTTTAACTCTTCACTGTGCACTTTATTTACAACTATTGGTGTTTGTTTTAACTCTTCACTGTGCACTTTATTTACAACTATTGGTGTTTGTTTTAACTCTTCACTGTGCACTTTATTTACAACTATTGGTGGTTGTTTTAACCCTTCACTGTGCACTTTATTTACAACTATTGGTGTTTGTTTTAAATCTTCACTGTGCACTTTATTTACAACTATTGGTGGTTGTTTCAACCCTTCACTGTGCACTTTATTTACAACTATTGGTGGTTGTTTTAACCCTTCACTGTGCACTTTATTTACAACTATTGGTGGTTGTTTTAACCCTTCACTGTGCACTTTATTTACAACTATTGGTGGTTGTTTTAACCCTTCACTGTGCACTTTATTTACAACTATTGGTAGTTGTTTTAACCCTTCACTGTGCACTTTATTTACAACTATTGGTGGTTGTTTTAACTCTTCACTGTGTACTTTATTTACAACTATTGGTGGTTGTTTTAACCCTTCACTGTTCACTTTATTTACAACTATTGGTGGTTGTTTTAACTCTTCACTGTGCATTTATTTACAACTATTGGTTGCAGTTTTAACTCT
Organism: Caprella mutica; assembly: GCA_947561585.1. Classification (NCBI taxonomy): domain Eukaryota; kingdom Metazoa; phylum Arthropoda; class Malacostraca; order Amphipoda; family Caprellidae; genus Caprella; species Caprella mutica. The sequence goes on along the minus strand of CANNZV010005800.1, from coordinate 5,646 downwards.
TCACTGTGCATTTATTTACAACTATTGGTGGTTGTTTTAACTCTTCACTGTGCACTTTATTTACAACTATTGGTGGTTGTTTTAACTCTTCACTGTGCACTTTATTTACAACTATTGGTGGTTGTTTTAACTCTTCACTGTGCACTTTATTTACAACTATTGGTGGTTGTTTTAACTCTTCACCGTGCACTTTATTTACAACTATTGGTGGTTGTTTTAACTCTTCACTGTGCACTTTATTTACAACTATTGGTGGTTGTTTTAACCCTTCACTGTGCACTTTATTTACAACTATTGGTGGTTGTTTTAACTCTTCACTGTGCACTTCATTTACAACTATTGGTGGTTGTTTTAACTCTTCACTGTGCACTTTATTTACAACTATTGGTGGTTGTTTTAACACTTCACTGTGCACTTTATTTACAACTATTGGTGGTTGTTTTAACTCTTCACTGTGCACTTTATTTACAACTATTGGTGGTTGTTTTAACTCTTCACTGTGCACTTTATTTACAACTATTGGTGGTTGTTTTAACTCTTCACTGTGCACTTTATTTACAACTATTGGTGGTTGTTTTAACTCTTCACTGTACACTTTATTTACAACTATTGGTGGTTGTTTTAACTTTTCACTGTGCACTTTATTTACAACTATTGGTGGTTGTTTTAACTCTTCACTGTGCACTTTATTTACAACTATTGGTGGTTGTTTTAACTCTTCACTGTGCACTTTATTTACAACTATTGGTGGTTGTTTTAACTCTTCACTGTGCACTTTATTTACAACTATTGGTGGTTGTTTTAACTCTTCACTGTGCACTTTATTTACAACTATTGGTGGTTGTTTTAACTCTTCACTGTGCACTTTATTTACAACTATTGGTGGTTGTTTTAACTCTTCACTGTGCACTTTATTTACAACTATTGGTGGTTGTTTTAACTCTTCACTGTGCACTTTATTTACAACTATTGGTGGTTGTTTTAACTCTTCACTGTGCACTTTATTTACAACTATTGGTGGTTGTTTTAACTCTTCACTGTGCACTATATTAACAACTATTGGTGGTTGTTTTAACTCTTCACTGTGCACTTTATTTACAACTATTGGTGGTTGTTTTAACTCTTCACTGTGCACTTTATTTACAACTATTGTCTGATGGTTGTTGATCCTTTTATTGTATAGATTTTTTAAACTATGGTTCTTTAAATACTTTTTTATCTAATTTTTTTAATGTGGTATTTTCAACATAAAGAGTTTTAATTTTAATTGCTCAAGAATATTAAAAATGATAACATAGGGTAAGTTCTTAATTATCGGTCAGTACTACGTCTTCGGACACGTAAGAAAGAACGATATAATAATAGTTATTTATTCTTCATTTTTATTATTATATCGTTTTTTCTTACGTGTCCGAAAATGTAGTACTGGCCGATAATTAAGAACTTACCCTAGTCCAGTGTTCGATTCTCCTCACTAAATTGGTGGGAGTATCCAAATATTGAGGGAATTTCCCGTAGATTTTCTGTATATTTTGTACACTGGAGATAATCAATAATAATTAATTAATCAGATTTGGAAATTTAGTTAAATATCATGAAAGATTTTTTGTACTATATATTAGTGAGGTAATAGTGTTATTACACTCATTATATAATATCACAAATACATGACAGGTGTCAATATACGAGTATAGTTTGGTTTTATTATTATTTGAATAATTGTTTATTTGGTTTCTTATTTTATAGTTGATGTGAATTTTTAAGAAGAAGGGAAATGAATTTTTCTGAATTAAAAGCAATAATCTAAGAATTATATAAAATATTCTACAGATTTTTCAAAGATATTTAACTATATATCCTGCTCTTTTTAACTAATAACTAAATTTCTTACTAGTGTACTGGCCTGTTAAAAATAACAGTACCCCTACAGATATCTGATTATTCTTTTAAAAAGCTGTAAACAAGTATTTTATTATGGAAAGATACTGTGATGATTTTATGTAGTAATTATAGCTAACTTTTTACCTAGTTATTAACTTTTTACCTAGTTATTAACTTTTTACCTAGTTATTAACTTTTTACCTAGTTATTAACTATTTACCTAGTTCCTAACTTTTTACCTAGTTCCTAACTTTTTACCTAGTTATTAACTATTTACCTAGTTCCTAACTTTTTACCTAGTTATTAACTTTTTACCTAGTTCCTAACTTTTTACCTAGTTATTAACTATTTACCTAATTTCTAACTTTTTACCTAGTTATTAACTATTTACCTAGTTCCTAACTTTTTACCTAGTTATTAACTTTTTACCTAGTTCCTACCTTTTTACCTAGTTATTAACTATTTACCTAGTTCCTAACTTTTTACCTAGTTCCTAACTTTTTACCTAGTTATTAACTATTTACCTAGTTCCTAACTTTTTACCTAGTTATTAACTTTTTACCTAGTTCCTAACTTTTTACCTAGTTATTAACTATTTACCTAGTTTCTAACTTTTTACCTAGTTATTAACTATTTACCTAGTTCCTAACTTTTTACCTAGTTCCTAACTTTGTACCTAGTTATTAACTATTTACCTAGTTCCTAACTTTTTACCTAGTTATTAACTTTTTACCTAGTTCCTAACTTTTTACCTAGTTCCTAACTTTTTACCTAGTTATTAACTATTTACCTAGTTATTAACTATTTACCTAGTTCCTAACTTTTCACCTAGTTATTAACTTTTTACCTAGTTCCTACCTTTTTACCTAGTTATTAACTATTTACATAGTTCCAAACTTTTTACCTAGTTCCTAACTTTTTACCTAGTTATTAACTATTTACCTAGTTCCTAACTTTTTACCTAGTTATTAACTTTTTACCTAGTTCCTAACTTTTTACCTAGTTATTAACTATTTACCTAGTTTCTAACTTTTTACCTAGTTATTAACTATTTACCTAGTTCCTAACTTTTTACCTAGTTCCTAACTTTTTACCTAGTTATTAACTATTTACCTAGTTATTAACTATTTACCTAGTTCCTAACTTTTTACCTAGTTCCTAACTTTTTACCTAGTTCCTAACTTTTTACCTAGTTATTAACTATTTACCTAGTTATTAACTATTTACCTAGTTCCTAACTTTTTACCTAGTTATTAACTTTTTACCTAGTTCCTAACTTTTTACCTAGTTATTAACTATTTACCTAGTTCCTAACTTTTTACCTAGTTCCTAACTTTTTACCTAGTTATTAACTATTTACCTAGTTATTAACTATTTACCTAGTTCCTAACTTTTTACCTAGTTATTAACTTTTTACCTAGTTCCTAACTTTTTACCTAGTTATTAACTATTTACCTAGTTTCTAACTTTTTACCTAGTTATTAACTATTTACCTAGTTCCTAACTTTTTACCTAGTTCCTAACTTTTTACCTAGTTCCTAACTTTTTACCTAGTTATTAACTTTTTACCTAGTTCCTAACTTTTTACCTAGTTCCTAACTTTTTACCTAGTTATTAACTATTTACCTAGTTCCTAACTTTTTACCTAGTTCTTAACTTTTTACCTAGTTCCTAACTTTTTACCTAGTTCCTAACTTTTTACCTAGTTATTAACTTTTTACCTAGTTATTAACTATTTCAACTTTTCCTGCCTTGCATTCAACTTCCATGTAACTGTTTAAATTATTCTTACTTTACATTATTCTTACTTTACATTATTCTTACTTTACATTATTCTTACTTTACATTATTCTTACTCTACATTATTCTTACTTTACATTATTCTTACTTTACATTATTCTTACTTTACATTATTCTTACTTTACATTATTCTTACTCTACATTATTCTTACTCTACATCACTCTTCATTTTTCTTACTTTATTAATAGTAATAAAGAATAAAGGAATATACATATAGGTATATTTCCAATACATTTCCAATATACATCCGCAAATTCCAACACATCGATACAGTTACAGTACAAAATGAAACAATTCCAATTCATTATTCCAATTCCAATTCATTATTCCAATTCCAATTCATTATTCCAATTCCAAGTCTACCTGACTTCTGGACCAGGAATTCAGTTCCCAGGAATTGACTTTTCCTCTTTGGAATTAGTTTGCAGTGGAATTTGTCTGTCATTCCAATAATTCCAGTGGGAATTTCATGTGTAGTTCATTAACACATCTTCTCTGTATGAATGTATTTGCTGTGTACTCTGTGTGAAGTAACATGTGTTATTTTGGACAAAATCTTTAAATTATTTAGCAGTGAAGTTCCGAGTTATCGCACGGTTCCGTATTTCGATCAAATAAAATTTATTAATTCAACTTGTCATTTTAATTGGTATCCATGATACCTCCATGTAGGTATCATGGATACCAATTTAAAGGCTCATATGATCGAAACTGTGGAGTAGTTCAATAACTCGGAACTAGTTACCGTTTTTTCGGGGTAGTTATTGTATATTGACTCTAGCATTTCTGTTATTTCTTTTTATTTTGTAATAACTGTTTAAATGATAATTTATACTTTATCTCACTATATTGTAAATTGGTCTAAATCTTATGATAATTATTCATTTAATTATTGTTTGTTAATTTAATGAAAATTACTTAATTTAAATATTAATGCTTAGGATTTATTTTCCAATTTACTTCTCTTAAACGGTTCATTTTTTGACTAGGGCAAGTTACGAATTATTGGTCAGTTCTACATCTTCGGTCACATAAGAAAAAACTATATAATAATTATTTTGCAGAAGTATTAGATAGCACTGTGTAATAATAATAATGTTTATATTGTTTTTTCTCATATATCCGAAGATGTGGAACTGACCAATAATTCGTAACTTAACTACCCTACATTTTTTATATTATTTCTATTGATAATTATATATTTAAAATTAAAATTAAATAGTCTGTATGTTTTTACATTAGACATTTATAATCTAAAATGTCTAAAGTTCACAATTTGAAATTAATAAAAATAATCTTTCTCTAATCTATGAATTCCTGTAATTTCTTTATATTACTAATATCCTTTAATTTCTAATAAATGCCTTATTTCCTATATATTTACTTATATTATTTAAATACCTTTAAATACCTTTTTTAAATACCCTCTTATACCCTATAAATTCCCTCATATCATCTATACCCTATAAATTCCCTCATATCATCTATACCCTATAAATTCCCTCATATCCCCTATACCCTATAAATTCTTTTATATCCCCTATACCCTATAAATTCCCTCATATCCCTTATACCCTATAAATTCCCTCATATCCCTTATACCCTATAAATTCCCTCATATCCCTTATACCCTATAAATTCCCTCATACCCCCTATACCCTATAAATTCCCTCATATCCCCTATACCCTATAAATTCTTTTATATCCCCTATACCCTATAAATTCCCTCATATCCCTTATACCCTATAAATTCCCTCATATCCCTTATACCCTATAAATTCCCTCATATCCCTTATACCCTATAAATTCCCTCATACCCCCTATACCCTATAAATTCCCTCATATCCCCTATACCCTATAAATTCCCTCATATCCCCTATACCCTATAAATTCCCTCATATCCCCTATACCCTATAAATTCCCTCATATCCCCTATACCCTATAAATTCTCTTATATCCCCTAT
>CANNZV010005799.1:0-23328 GCA_947561585.1 Caprella mutica | reverse complement strand
GTCACATCAATGTTCTCTCCTGGATCAATTAATTCAGTGACCAATTTTTTAATCTTAAGTTCCTCTATGCAAAGTGGAAAGGTTTCGAAATTTTCTACTCCATCTCCTCTATCATTGGTGCTACCTTGGTCTGCATTTATACCCATACCTCTTCTTGCGAAAGTACTCCAAATAAGGCATTTGTGATCTCCATTAAAATTGAGTTCATCAGCTTCTAAAATAGCGTCCTCTTCCATCCATAACTCCAGGTTGTACCTTAGTTTGTCTCATGCCATCAAGTACCAAAATAGCAGCCTTATAATTGCCCGATTCTGTGTTGCTCCAATCGGCATCATAACCATATAAATCGACAAAATTCCAGAATAAATCCCATAGGACGGCAGCCCAAATTTGTCCAGTAGTATATATTCCACCATCTCCAGTTGCAGCTGTGCAGGAGCGCCTTGTAAATCGCCATAAGTCCAAGGACAAATGGACATATCTCTTGAATACTTAAAATCTCTAATACCCAAACCATCAGCAGGTTCTCTTCTCAAATAGGTTCCTATTCCTCTTTCAGTTTCGGCTTTATCACTTGGTTGTACTGTCCAAATAAGTGTAAAATAATCACTCCATCCTTCACCCATTTGCTCTAGATTTCCCCAAACATTTGAATTATTTGGTCCACCAACTAATCTTGTGGATATACCATGACCAAATTCGTGTGCTATTACTCCTGCATCAAAACCACTGGATAAAAATTCTGGACCGCTAGAAGTAGTTTGATTAATTCTCATTTTCACATTAACACCATTATTGATGGCAGTTTTAATTCTATTGCAATCATTAAATCCGACAAATAATGATGGGATGGTGACATCGCCTCCAACATTATCTTCACCAGCACCCATTGCTATCAGTTGATTTCCATCGCTACCTGGTGCATCGGCCCCAGGTACATTACATACAATGACTCCCACTGCTCCTGCTTCTTGAGCATTGAAACATTTGTGGGTGAAATTACAACCTCCTCTGTCAATAAGTGCAATTTTATCTTTCACATCGGAAATTATGTCTATTCCCAAAGGGCAACATTCACTGGGATTATTAGGGTCTTCAGTAAGTGCAAGAACGACATCTCCGGTCACGTCAATATTATCAGTGGCAAAATTATGTCCCCATGAAGCATCCTGAGCACTAGTTTGTGCATCGACTAAAGCTGCGATATCGACTGGTTCAATAATATTCAATAAACTAGATCTTGGTGTCCATAAGCCCAAGTTCATTTGACCATTAATGCCCGTCAGATGTGACAGTGAAAGAAGCATTGTTGTCATCGATCATATTTCCGGAATTATCCAATCTATCAGAAGCTTCAATTACTTCTACTTCATCATTGCTAAATCCTTCTCCTGAATAGTTTATTTGTTGATAATTTCCGGAAGCTTCATCAAACCCTAATAGATAGGCCACGTCATGCATCCAATTAAATGTATAAAAGGCTTGTGTCATACTTGCATCATAACTTGCATCGGCTGATTCATCAGTTTTATGTTCAAAATCAAAAATCAGATCAGAGCCACCATCAGGTTGTTCCTCCTGTCGTGTACAATGATACTCTACAGTTATTTCCAGAAGTAGTTGTAAAATCAGCTCCAGGTTCACCGTCATAATCATGCCATCCAAACGGGCTGGCATTGAGGTTTTCTAGATTTGATACTAAATCATGTGGGCCTGTAGTTGGGTCCTTTGCTGGAAAGGAATAAACCCTATAACTTCCACCGAGCATAGAAGAGCTTGTGTTTGAATTTTCTTCATTTTTTGCTTGGCTAACTGTTTTAGCTCTTTGTTCTATTTTTTTCACTCCATGATTACAAGCTTTTGCAGATTTATTTTTATGTCCAAATTTGCAATACAAAGTATAATTGAATTCCCTTAATACTGAACCAGTTTCCGTATCAACCTGCATGTTCCAATAATCAGCGTTGGCTGCCATGTCCATTGATAGATTCCATGTTAGTCTCAGTTGATTGTCATCTGTAAGAATGTAGTTCAGATTAGCAGGAACAAGATTTTCAGTTATTCCATTTGTTTCAAATACAAAGTCATTTTCCCCTAAACTTTGTTGTAATGATATTGATTTACTGACAGCAACATCCAAATATCGAAATGCAGCATTTAGTGCATCATTAGCTTGGATCGAAGGCTTTTGAGCATTTATTTTACCCTTGGCATTCGAAACAAATTGATTGTTACTAGAAAATACTTTGTTGTCTTTAGAAAGCGTTATTCGCATTGAAGCATTCAGGACCGGAATGCCATTTACGGTTTGATTTAAATAAATGTAACTGGCTCCATTATGTTTCGTTGTATATTGATCTGAGACCAACATATCAGTAACATCATCCTTGGTTAAGCCCAATTCTTCTTGATTACTTTCTACATAGCGAAGTGCCACATCCAGCTTTGACTGGTTTTGTGCGAGCATGAATAAAGGCAAGCAAAGTGTAATAATTGTAAAAAATCTTTTCATCAGTATTTATTATTGTTTGAATTGCTAATTAATTTCAATTAACTGGATTAAGAAATAAACAGATTTAATGTCTACCAAATATAAATATTAATGCTCCGATGCCAAATAAGCTTTGGGACAAAACATTGTTTATGCAAGACAAAAAATGTAATTTCCCAACATAAAACCAAAATACCATTAATAAATCACAACTAAATAAAGATCTTCTCATAATTGGTAGGAAACCAATCTTGGATATTTTAAGAGAAGACAAACCAATTGATAAGATTTGGATAGACCGTGGACTGCGAGGATCATTTGAAAAAGAATTGCGCGGAATATGCAAATCTAAGCGAATACCATTGTCAGCAGTGCCTCCAGAAAAGTTGAATAAGCTTTCCAATTTATCAAATCATCAAGGAGTTTTGGGATTGCAGCTCCTATCAAGTATGAATTATTGGAAAAATTTAATTCCACATTTTTTTGATCAAGGCCTACTTGGGAAGATTCTTATAATGGAAGGTGTCGAAGATGTTCGAAATTTTGCCGCTATTGGGCGAACCTGTGTCTGGTTTGGGATGGATGCAATGGTTATGGGCATAAAATCAGCAGCTCCCGTCAATGCAATGGGTATTAAAATTTCCGCTGGTGCTTTAACTAAGATTCCAATTTGTCGAGAATTGAGCATATTAAACTCTGTAAAATTTTTAAAACAATGTGGTTTCAAGATTTATGGTGCTGATATGAAAGGTGAATCTGGCTTGTATAATTTTAAATTTGAGGCACCTTATGCCATAATTATGGGATCTGAAAAAAATGGTATGAGTAGAGAGGTTTCATCACTTTGTGATAATATTATCCAAATTCCAGGTTCAGGTAATATGGACTCTCTTAATGTTTCTGTTTCGGCTGCAGTTATTATAGGAGAGGCTTTTCGCACCGCTTAGTTTTGATACTGAATTAACGGATATTTTGAAAGTACGCTGTAAAAAATCATAGCCAATTTCACCTCAATAGGGATTAAAGGATTGAGTTCATCAACACAATTCCCAATCTCTAATATCACCTTCGACAACAGTAAAGCACTCAAAAATTCCCATTTTCGGATGGTTTGCAATCCAATAACCGTAATCGTATTTATTTGGCATTTCAAAATCAAAAACGAATGCCATCGTGTGTTATTCTCCATTCACTAAAATCATCTTTCCATTTAGTTCTAATGGATACTATCGTACCTTCATCCGAACGTAGTTCCCAAAAATTGTCTTGATTTCGCCATTTTTGTTTAATGTAACCGTGGTAATCACCCAAACTATAGTTCCATTCTGAGTAATCATTGCGAAGTTTCCATGTGATTTCCAGACTGCCTTCTTCGTATTCGTCTTCGTTGACCTCACGATCCGATACCAAGTATAATTCGGATATATCGTCGTCCCAAACAGTGCCGAATGCAAGAATAGATTCTTGCGAACTAACTATAAAGCTAGAGAAACAAGACATAAAACAGCAGTTACCCTCCAGCTAAAATCGCTAAAGAAATCACAATATTTAAAATAAAAAATTACGGAAATATTAGAAGGAAGATCATCAAAATCTTCAGCAGAAATATTACTTCCATTAGAAACTACTCCTTCTGGTGGTTCTTGCATAGCGTCAAAAGAGCCTCCAGGTGCAGGAGGTGCGGTCTCTGTTAGAGCAAGTTTTTCAACTTTCCAGGCATTGAGATTGGTAAAATACTTTTTCATTCCATTCTCTTCCTCTTAAGTCAAAAAATACTTTGAGTTTCTCTCCTTCTTTGTAACCTTCAATGATGTCACAACGGTCCTGAGTCATTTGGAATTTGATAAGTTGTGGATATTGTCCATCCATTTTTATTACAAACTCCCTCGTTCTAAAAGTTCTGATTTACTTTCAGTATCGAATATTTTGTGAATTATCCCTTCTGTCTCGAATGCCATTAATATATTATGTTCTTGAATTTGCTAATTGATAAATTCCAGCAGTTTTACTTAAAAGTGTAGAAAACTTGGTAAGTAAAGCTAGATTTATTTCAGTGTTTTCTTGTTTTGGGTGAATGTGAAAGCCATTAGCCTTCAGAGATTTTCTGATTTCTTCCATTTGTGAAGAATATTCATACAAATTTTGAGCTTCGCCATCTGATAGTTTTAAAACGGATTGGTTCTCATTGGCGGTAGTAGGTTCTTCAATTTCATCATCTAACATCTCCGCTGGAGTATATTTTGAATCCATATCTTGCGTTCCATCCGCTCTATGTTTCGCCATTTTGCCGATGTGTGAAACTGAAGTTGTAGCAGCAAAAAGCAATTTTAAGCATTTTGCCTTTATTTGTAGATGCAAGATTTATATCATGTTCTACGTAAGAAGTTTGTAAGTCTTCAACAATTTTTTCAAATGCTAAAGCATTGGACTCTACCCAGTTTAAATTTTTATTGCCAGTGTGCACTTCCACCAAATCTTGAGAATTGATTCCAGCAATACAAAATAGAGCTACTAATAATGTACAAACTAAATTTTTCATGTGTTATTTTTTTGTGTATCCGAAAGTAACCAAAATCAATAAATCAATCTGCAATATTGTTTGACTATTATTGAAATGTAGATTTTAGTTTTCTTTCTTATGAATCTTAAAAATACTAAAACAATTCGATGTTTACAAAGCCTTTAATTCAGCCATTAATTGTTCAGGATTTTTAAATCCCGGCGAACTTTTGATTTTGTTCATGTCTTTGTCTAAATATACGATGGTCGGATAGCTCAATCTGCTGCCTAGCAATTCTACGGCAAGCTTATTTACCCCTTTTTCTACCCGATGGAGTCCATTCATAATCATTTCCTTTAAAGTTAATTTTAGATTTTTGTTCTGCATCACAGTTTAATCATGTGAAAATTCTTTTCCAAATACTCTTGAGTTGTTGGATCTGAAAAGGTTTTACGGTCCATTACTTACACCATCCGCACCAATCTGTATAGACATCCACCAAATATCTTTTCCATCAGGATTTCCAAGTTTTTCAGCTTCTTCAATCGTCATCCATTGCATTCCACCTGTATTCATGTGGTCGGTATGCTTTTTTTGCTGGGGTGGTTTACTTGTATTTATTTTAGCAGGGTGATCCGCTTTTTTATTTGCTTGAGCTGTAGTTTTTTCTTGAGTTTCTGCAGTTGCGTTATCTGATTTGCATCCCATTGAAATTGCTACTATTACACACAGGATCATGATTAAACTATTCTTCATTTCTAATTTTTTTGCAAAAATAAATATAAGACTATTAATATGTTGGATTTTAGTCATTTTCTGGTGTAATTAACTTGATTTTAAATTCTATGAAATCATAAAAATTTAATTTTTTTAGAATATTTTTTTGAAAAACTAGGGGTATTTGTTTTGAGGATCATCTTATAGACAAAATCATACCTTATGAATCAATCATTAAAATACTATCATTAAAAGAGGTCGATATTTTTGAAGCATTTGACAGAGACTGAAATGCATTTCTTGTCAAATCGCGTTCATCATGAAAAATTCTTCAAAGCAGGATCTATTTATACGGAGCGAAATACGATTGATAATGTCTATATAGTTGATAAAGGTGCTATAAAAGTTGGAATGCAATCAGGAAGTGATAAAATACTGATTAAAGAAATTGTGAAGGATGGGATGATTTTTGGTGAGAATATTTTCAATAAGACTAAAATGAGAGGGGAATTTGCAGAAGCTCATTGCATTACTACTGTTTTTGTAATTCCCGTCCAAGTTTTCAAAACATTATTAGAGAGGAATGCAGCTTTTTGTAATGCCATAACAAATTCACTTTTGGAGAAACTAGCTAATCTTGAACAGCGTATCCAGGTTTTATATTCAAAAAAGCCAAAAGACGAATTATGGATTTTTTTACGAAAAGTTGGTGAAACCAGCGGTATTAAGATCGGCATCGAAGAATTATTAATTAATCATGGTATGTCTCATAAAGAGATTGCCTATTTAAACGGATACTTCAAGACAAACAGTTGCCAGGGTTTTGGGAGAATTAAAAAATGATGATATTATTCATTTTACTGCAAGAAAGCCCAACAAAATCCTAATTAGAAATATAGAAAGTCTTAGTTGATCAGTATGGTTTTTCGCAGCTCCATTCAATTGAATGGAGTTGCATTTTCATAAATTATTTTTCAGTAAACCATTTCAGGAATGAGAATAGTTGTAATAATTAAAAAATAACTTTCGTGCTCTTCGGTATCTAGGCTCAGATATATTTGAATAAAATTAGTCAGAGGCTTTTACCAATGTCTATAAGACTTTGTAGATCTATGGGGCCTTCTTTCTTATATTGTGAGACTCCTATGTCATTAATGAATAGTAGGGTAGGTAATTCGGTTACTTGTAAAAGGAATGCTAGTTCCTTACCTTCCTTGCTATCATAGTCATTTTAAAATTGATAAACTTATCATTAAACAAGGCACTTAAATCTCTTGACTGAAGCACAGTTTCTTCCAAAGTTTGACAAGGGAGGCACCAATCTGCATGAATTCTACAAAAATGAGTTTATTTTCTTTTTTGGCTAGATCGAGAAGTAAATCGATATCTTTTGTAATGGTGTAATGCAAATTCCCCGAATAAATCTGTATAAATTGGTTTAGTTGGCCTAGGGTTTTTTACTTCCTTAGGAAGTCTTACATTGAGCAAAAGCTAGTACTAGAATTAAAGGAAATAAGGTTTATACAAAAATTATTCTTTTATAAATTGATTGAATACTCATGTCGTTTAGAGACCAATTTTCCTGCCATTCTACTTATTTGTAGTCCTTCTTTTCCTTCTAGAACTCCCTAATTTCAATATATACGATCTAAAAAAGCGGTAAGATGGACCAAAAAATCGCTTAAATTTTGAAGGAAAAAGCTTTTTTCGAATTAATTCTCTAGCCGATAAACGAGCGTATTGATCTATTTTGTATTTGTGATGCTCTAAATCTTTAAAAACTATGGTGTATTAAGTTTCCTTTAATTTTTAGGTCTTTCTTAATATGTTTGGAATTAGCTTTTCGTGAACAAGTTTTTCATCCCAACTATAATGTTCCTTGTGAAAAAGTCTAGGCTTCCAATGTGGTGCATATTCGGTAAACTTGAGAAGTTTGCCTAAATAGTTCATTACAATTTTAAAACTGTATTGATACTTTGGATCAAGAGTTAATGCCTTGATTGTGGCGACCAATTTTTGATCCATTTCTTCATCGGCATCCAATGAAAGTATCCAATTATGCCTGGCTAAAGCTGCACCGTAATTTTTGGTTGAGCCGTATCCTGTCCATTTACGTGAGTATACTCTAATATTTTCATTTTTAGCAATTGCTAAGGTGTCATCAGAGCTCTCAGAATCAATTACAATTACTTCATCGGCGATTTTTTTTGCTGATTGTATAGCTCTAAGTATGGTGTTGCGGCCTCATTTTTGGTTATGATGACACAAGAGATTTTCATGCGTTATGATTATTTCCAAAAGCAATGAAATATGGATTTAAAAGATTTTCTTTATTGTAAAGCAGAGCTTCTTTCGTTTCAAAATCTATTACTGATCCTCCAGCTTCCTCCAATATAATTTGTGCCGCGGCTGTATCCCATTCCATTGTGGGAGCCATTCTGGGGTAAATATCTGCAGCGCCTTGAGCAAAGGATTAAAAACTTCAGTGAGCTTCCCTTTGATACGGTTTGGGGTTGGTCGAATTCAGACATATAAGTGGAAGTCGCTTCATTTAGATGCGACCGAGACATACAAACTTTAACGCTTTATCCGATTCTTTAAAATCGGCGGCATGTAGTTTTTGGGTGTCATCATTTGTTTTAGAAAAGCTCCTTTATCTTTCGATGCCCAATACAACTCATCCAAAGCTGGAGCATATACTACACCTGCCACAACTCTGTTTTTATGCACTAAGGCCAATATTAACGGTAAATTCACCATTGCGTTTAATAAATTCTTTGGTTCCATCCAATGGATCTACAATCCAACAGCTTTCCCATTTTGCACGTTCGGTATATTCAAGATTCTTGATTTCTTCGGAAATAATGGGATAATTACAATCTAATTTTTCCAACTCGTTACAAATCAAGTTATTTGCTGCTTGATCTGCAATGGTAAGTGGAGATTCGTCCGATTTCAGTTGAATTTCAAAATCTTCATGATTATAAATATCCATTATCAACATTCCTGCATCTACGGCAATTTTCTTTATGTTTTCGATCAATTGATCAGTAATTTCAATATTCATTAATTGCGATTCTCTAGCTGGCAAATGTAAAATAATTTGAGATAAATGGGAGAGATAATAAGGGATAATAGCTGGTATAAAAACTTCTATAATGGTAATGAATATTGGATAATTGTTTACTTCTCAAATTATTTTAACTAATTTTAGAAATATTATAGTCATAGGGTGTCTGTAATTTCGTTGCCTTGTCGAATGTCCTATTTCGACAAGGTTTTTTTATTTAGCAAGATATTTTTAAGCGTAATGTTCTATTTTGAAATAATAACGCTTCAAAGATTTGGCCTTTATAAAGCAAATGGAGAATATATTTAAAAATCTTTCTTTAAATCTACCAAGCCCCATTACCCCTATTAAAGATGAAGTTTTCGAAGAAGCTCAATTGAGCTGTGACATCAAAAGAGATGATTTGATTCATACCGATATATCTGGTAATAAGTGGCGCAAATTAAAGTATCATTTGCAATATGCTATTAAACATAAATTCCAAACCATAATAACATTCGGTGGAGCTTTTTCCAATCATATATATGCAACGGCTGCGGCTTGTAATGCTTTAAATTTAAAAAGTATTGCTGTGATTCGTGGAGAATATGTAGAAAACTCCAATCCATGCTTGGCTTTTGCTATAAGTCAAGGAATGGATTTATATAAATTTTCGCATGAGGCCTATCGATTGAAAGAAGATTCGGAATATTTCAGAAATTAATAGCACAAGTTCCAAATGCTTATGTTATTCCCGAAGGTGGAGCTGGAGATTTAGGAACTGAAGGAGTACGGGAGATTATTGAGGAAATAAATCAAAATCACCAGATGAGATTTAATTATATATGTGTAGCAGCTGGAACAGGAACAACAGCAGCAGGTATAATTAATGGCGCAAATAGTGAGACTAAAATCATAGTATTTAATGCGTTAAAGAATCCTGGATTACGACAAGAAATAAAAGATAAGCTAACAACAGATCAATATAATTATGAAGTAATTAATGACTATCATTTGGGTGGATTTGCGAAAACTAGTAATGAACAATTCACATTCATTAGAAATTTTTACAAAAACCATTCTATTAAATTGGAGCAGATTTATACCTCAAAAATGATGTTCGGGGTGTTTGATTTAGCTAAGAAATCCTATTTTGATAAAGGATCAAAAATCCTATGCATTCATACAGGTGGATTGCAAGGAATTGATTGTAATAATTATAGATTTAGAAATAACCCTAATAAACAACTACTATTCTGATGATATTTCTTGTGTTAAAATAAGATCAATAATTGGTGCATAATGTTTGTGTTCCAAAGCCAAAACCTTTGTGGCGATATCGTCTGGATCATCATTTTTATCTATCTCTACTGATGCTTGAAAAATAATGGCTCCTTCATCGTAGTTTTCATTTACATAATGAATTGTCATTCCAGAACTGGATTCCTTGGCTTCCCAAACCGCTTTATGAACATGTTTACCATACATTCCTTTTCCTCCATATTTAGGCAGTAATGCGGGATGAATGTTTACAATTCTATTGGGAAATAATTGAACTAATTTTGGAGAAATTAATTTAAGGTAGCCCGCCAAAACAATCAAATCAATATCTTGTTTTTGGAGTTCATTGAGTAGCTCATTTTGGCCTTGTATTACTTTAGCTATAATACCGTGATTTTTTGCACGAACAAGAACTCCAGCTTCTTTGTTGTTGGAAATTATAAGTTTTACAATGACGTCAATCCGATCCTTAAAATAATCAATTATTTTTTGGGCATTAGAACCGGATCCTGATGCAAGGATTGCAATATTCGTAACCAACTCTAGCTATTTAATATTGCCGTACAATGAAGCCTGGGCAGGGTCAATATTGGTCATAATATCGTAGACTTTTTCTTGTTGCCCCCTGGTGGCGTCTTTAAAAATTTCTACAATTTCTTCCCTTTTTGTATCTGCAAAAGTTTGAATAATCATACTGTTAGGAATGCCTTTGTCGACTTCCTTCACACTGCTCAATGCGCTAACCATAATTGCTTTGGATTTGTCCGTGTCTCCATGCATGTCATCAAGACTTTTTCGGTGATATTCATAGTAAGCAATCCTAAATGCTTTTGCTCTTGGGTTTAGTGAATTGTCAACCATCCAAAATCTATTACGTGGTACACCTAATGTTTTCCATCCGTTATCATTCTGAGTGATGGCGGTGGGAAGAGTGCTCATAATATTTTGTAAAAGATTAAAATATTGATCTCCTCCTAAGGGAGCAAAAGAGTCATAGTCATATGCCAACATCAAGTAAGCATAATAACTAAGAATAGAAGATAAATTGTCAACATATGAATTAGTACTATTTTCAATAGCTTGATATTCTGTATACTTAAAGCTAACAAGCTTATCAACTATATTAATCAATGGCGTCTTATAATTAGAACCGAAAACAGGTCTCAAAGTTTGAATTCTAATTTCCGCCGTAAAATCAGTGGGGGAGAGTTCTTCCAAAATAACGAGAGAAAAACTACCTTCTATTCTTTCAAAATCCTCGTATTCATCTTGTGTCCAAGTAGTATTATTAAAAAACTCAAAAATGCTCGTCTCTAAAGTTTTAAAAACCTTTGGATCAACAGTCCTAAGTTTAGGTGAAGAGACACTTATATCTAGATTAAATTCCTGAGCGTCCGTAGACAAGACGGAAAATATGCTAAAAACGAAGATGATTATTTTCTTCATCATTATTGTTTTTCTTTTAATATGCTTACAATAGAATCAACAAGGTCAACAGCAACAAGTGCCTTGCTTTTTAACTCAAAATTTTGAATCTTATTGTCCGTATTAATAATGGATATTTTATTTGTATCGTGCTTAAAGCCCGCGCCTTTATCGTTTAAAGAGTTTAATACAATTAAATCGAAATTCTTCTTGTGTATTTTTTTTAGAGCATTTTCGGTTTCATTATTTGTCTCTAAAGCAAAACCAATGTTTAATTGATTTTCTTTTTTAATTTTTCCAAGAGTTCCGGCGATATCGGTGGTCCTCTCTAAAGAGATACTCAAATCATCGTCTTTCTTTTTAATTTTTATATCTGATACCGTTTTGGGTCTGTAATCAGCAACGGCCGCTGCAAATATACTTATGTCTGAATCGGAGTAATTTGCTTTACAAGCTTCATACATTTGTTCACTTGACTCAACTCTAATGACATTGATATTATCGTGATTAGTGTTAAGTTTAGAAGGACCTAAAACAAGATTTACTTTTGCTCCGCGATTGGCACATTCTTCAGCAATACAAACTCCCATTTTTCCTGAACTATGATTGCCTATAAAACGCACAGGATCTAATCTTTCATAGGTAGGTCCTGCAGTGACCAAAACTGTTTTGTTAGCTAGATCTTTTTTTTTAGTAAAGTATTTATTTAGAGCATTAACAATGTCTTCAGGCTCTTTCATTCTTCCTGCACCGGACAAGCCACTTGCTAGTTCACCATTGTCAACTGGTAGATAGATATTTCCGTATGAAATAAGTGTATTTAGATTTTTAACGGTAGCGGGATGAATCCACATGTCTAAATCCATAGCAGGCGCAAAAAACACCGGACATTTGGCGGATAAATAAACAGCCGTAACTACAGAATCCGCAAGACCATTTGCCATTTTTGCCATTGTATTTGCACTTAGAGGTGCCACAATCATTGCATCGGCCCATAGGCCTAACTCGACATGATTATTCCAAGAAGCATCATCTGAAACGTCCACATGAACTTCATTTTTGGAAAGCGTAGATAAACTTAAGGCAGAAATAAATTTGGTAGCAGCTGGAGTCATAATAACTTTTACTTCAGCTCCAGCTTTTATCAAATGTCTAATTAAGTAGGCAGATTTATACGCCGCTATACTTCCCGTAACAGCAACAATAAATTTTTTGGACTTTAAAGACATTTCCAGTTTATGCGATTATATTTCGTTTTCGGAAGATTCTTTGTCACCTCTATATTTGAAGCTTAATTTTCCATTTTGAAACTCTTCTGTTGCGATTACTGTGGGATTGGGTAATCTTTCGTAAAACTTAGAGATTTCTATTTGTTCTTTATTTTCTTGTATCTCTTCGATTGTATCAGTTGTTACAGCAAACTCTTCAAGTTTTTGGTGTAATTCTGTTTTTAAATCTCCTGATAATTGATCAGCTCTTCTTTTTATAACATTGATGGTTTCATAAATGTTGTTTGTGCCAGCAGCTAAGCTTTCGACATCTCTAGCTTTTACATTTGCATCAATTCCTTGAACTTTGTTTTTTATATCAGTCATTTTCGAATTTTTTTAGATCAACGAGACATTGATCGTGAATATTTTGGCAATCTTTATAGTACTCCGATTTCGGATATTTTCTTTTAAATTTTTCAACCATTTTTATAGTTGTATTCAAACGGTCTTCTCTCTTTTCATAAATACTCTTTACAGCCCATGTGTAACTAGATTTTAGAATCAAAAAACGTACCTCTTCTGCTCTTTGGGTTTCTGGAAAATCTTTAAGCATATTCTCAAAAGAAGATATAGCTGAATTATAATTTCTTAGATCATAATATAGCTTACCTTGCTCAAAGGCCTTCAATTCCATTTTGGATCTCATTTCATCAATTAGCTCATTTGCCTCATCAACTTTTGGGCTGCTTGGAAAGGTATTTATAAAACCTTGTAATTCTTCTATTGCTGTCTTACTTGAAGTTTGGTCCAATCGAAAACCCGGTGAAAGTCGATAATTTGAATAAGCTGACATAAAAGCCGCATCTTCTCTTTTCGGACTATTATAAAATGTATTCGAAAAATTCTTGAAGTAATGCGCTGATAGAATATATTCTTTTAAGTAAAAATGTGTGTATGCAAATTTGTAAAAAAGGCTTTCCGCTTGCTCTTTTCCTCTATAAAATGGAATGACTTGTTCATACAAAGCCTGTGCTTTGAGATAATCTTCATTTTCGTAATAATTTTCAGCAGCAGCTAAGACTTTTTTAGGATCATTCGAAGCTCTTATTTTGTCGTAATTACTTTTGCAACTACAAAGAACTAAAAGGAATAATATACTTATATATTTGGCTGATTTCATGAGCTGCGCAAAAATACCTTTCTTTTGACGCTTTGTCAACGACTTTATATATTAATTAAGGATTTAATCGACTTTGCCAGCTTAAATAACAAAAAAATACCCCAAAATGCTCTTTTTCGCATGTTTAAAGGCTGCGAATACAATTTGTATATCATACCTTTGCAGCCAATTTTAAAATATTATAGATATATATGAGTGGTCAAAAAATAACCTTATCAAGAAGAAAAAAGATTCAAGTTCCTGACAATCCAATAATTCCTTTTATTGAGGGAGATGGAATAGGCCCTGATATTTGGGCTGCAGCTGTAAAAGTATTTGATGCAGCAGTTGAAAAGGCATACGATGGAAAAAGAAAAATCCATTGGAAAGAAGTTTATGCCGGTGAAAAAGCCAATGCTAGAAAATCTGGTGATTGGTTACCAAAAGAAACAACAGACGAAATAGCAGATCATTTGGTTGCAATAAAAGGTCCATTGACAACTCCAGTTGGAGGAGGGTTTAGATCTTTAAATGTTGCCATTAGACAAAGATTGGATTTATACGCATGTGTAAGACCAGTAAAATGGTATACAGGCGTGCCTTCTCCAGTGAAAAAACCTAAGTTGGTTGATATGACCATTTTTAGAGAAAACACAGAGGACATCTATGCTGGTATAGAATATTTGCATGGAACAGAAGAGAACGAAAAAGTTAAGGCTTTTTTGCAGGATGAAATGGGAGTAACGAATATCCGTTTTCCTGAAACTTCATCTCTTGGTATCAAACCTGTTTCTGTTGAAGGGACCGAAAGATTAGTACGATCGGCTATCAATTACGCCATTCAAAAGAAGAAGTCTAGTGTCACACTTGTACACAAAGGGAATATCATGAAATTTACTGAAGGTAAATTTAAAGAGTGGGGATATGATTTGGCTAAAAGCGAGTTCGGAGCTCAAGATTATCAAGGAGGTCCTTGGCAAGTAATTGACAACAAAGGAAGAGAGATTATCGTAAAAGATGTAATTGCTGACGCATTCTTGCAGCAAATACTCCTAAGACCAGCCGAGTATGATGTTATTGCAACATTAAATCTTAATGGGGATTATATATCTGATGCCTTAGCTGCTGCAGTTGGAGGAATTGGAATTGCGCCTGGAGCAAATATCAATTATGAAACTGGTGTTGCTGTATTCGAAGCAACTCATGGAACTGCGCCTAAATATGCTGGTATGGATAAGGTAAATCCAAGTTCTGTAATACTTTCAGGTGTGATGATGTTTGATTATATGGGTTGGAAAAAAGTAGGTCAAATTATAGAAAGAGGAATTAAAGGAGCGATCAAGAAAAAGACCGTAACCTATGATTTTGAAAGACTTATGAAGAATGCTACGCTTTTGAAGTGTTCTGAATTTGGAGATGCTATAATAGAGAATATGTAATTGATTTAATTCTTGATTATGTAATGTGATCAAGCCAAAAATAAAAGGGGAAAAATCTTATGATTCTTCCCCTTTCTTTATTTATTCTTTTAGTAGTTTTTTAATTTCTTCACCAAGATCCTCAACTTCTTTTACAAAAGTATCTATCAAATCTGGCAATTCATCTTTTAAAAGATTTTTAAAAGAGTTAACTACATCTTTGCCAGAATCTTTGAGAACATCTTCAATCTCATTTTTCATAAATTCCGGCATTTCTTTGTCTTCATCACTATCATAAGAAAAACCGTTTTCCTTTTTTTCTCCATTATTTTGAAAAAAGAACACGACCGATTTTTTCCAAAATGTTTGCTTCTCAGAAAGATCTAATTCTGCTTTATATTTTTTATAACAGTTGTTCATCAAATCTTCAAACTCCTTATTGTATTTGTCAATTTGCTCATTGCTTAAATCTTTTTCGTTTTCGAAATCCGAAAAGAATTCTTGATAACTCATTTTAAATTTCTCTTTGGAAGAACAACCGTATTTTTTTGTGTCCTGACAGCTAATAAATATACTTGCTGAAATTAGAGTACTAAATATGATAAATTTTGTCATGTTGATTTCATTTAGTTAGAAATAGTCTTTCGAATATATTAAGTGTTTTGCTCAATCAAACGTTCCAAAGCTTCGTCCAACATAGCAAAAACCTCGTCGAAACCAAGGTTATAGTATGGATCGGGGACAATACGGTTTTCACCCGGATAGCTGTAATTGAGAATTAGTTTAAGTTTTGGATCATCATCTTTTAGCTTTGCGGTAGCTTTAATGTTGTTATAATTTGAAGCATCCATTGCAAGAATCAAGTCGTATTTTTTGTAATCTTCTTTTAAAAACTGTCTCGCTTTTTGACGACTTATATCAATACCATTATCCTTGGCGACCATAACCGATCGCGAATCAGGTGCTTCATCAATATGCCAGGCTGATGTTCCAGCAGAATCCACAATCCAATCTAAACCTCTTTTTTGAATTTTATGCCTCAATATTCCTTCGGCAAGTGGCGATCGACAAATGTTTCCTAAGCAAACCATTAATACTTTCATAAATACGTTTAGTGCAGCACAATAAATAAAAGATCACAGTACTATTCGCTAATATATTTACTTTTGGGACGAAAATTTCATCATTAATGAAAATCGTTATTGCAGGAGCCGGAGAAATGGGCTTTCATTTGGCCAAGTTGCTATCTTCTCAAAATCAAGATATTATTTTGATTGATAACAATCAAGAAGTCTTAGCTTACGCTCAAACACATTTGGATGTAGGGATAGTTAAAGGCGATTGTAGTTCCAGAAGAGTATTAGCAAAAGCAAATGTTAATAATGCAAATTTGTTTTTAGCGGTAACTGCTTCAGATCAAACTAATCTTATATCGGCTATTCTTGCTAAAAAATTGGGTGCAACCCAGACCATTGCTAGAGCGAATAATCAAGAATTTCAAAGTGAAATTTTTGGGGAGTTAGGTGTAGATAAATTAATTTCTCCCATCAAATTAGCTTCTTTGGAAATCGAACGTTTGATTCGCTTGACAGAGTTTACCGATATTTTTGAATTTGAACAAGGAAGGTTTTTAGTGACGGGTGTTACCATAGATAAAAAATCACAGCTCATAAATAAAAAACTATCCGAGTTAATTACAGATGAGTACAAAGGACAATTTATTCCTATTGCTGTTTTAAGAGGTCAAAAAACCTTGATTCCAAGAAGAGAAATTCATCTTATGCGTGATGATCATGTCTATTTTTTGACAAAGAAAGAAGCGATTGAGCTTTTGGATAAGGCGCTTGGGAAACAGAAAATTAGTATTCGAAAACTCATGATTATTGGTGGATCGGAATTAAGCTATCAAACCGCATTGCTGCTTCAAAATAAGTATAAACTTAGTATCGTAGAAAAAGATAAATCCAAATGTAAGAGCTTGGTAGAACGATTAGAAAAAAGCTTAATCATTCATGGAGATCCAAGTAATGTGGATTTATTAAAGGAAGAAGGTCTTGAATCGATGGATGCTTTTATTGCGCTCACTCCCAATAGTGAAACAAATATTATTACGGGCTTAATGTCACAAGAACTTGGTGTTAAAAAGACGATCGCACTAGTCGACAATGCCGCTTATACGCATATATCTCAAAACATTGGGATTGATACAATGATAAATAAAAAGCTCATCGCGGCAAATAATATTTTTCGATTTGTTCGGAAAGGAAGAATAGAGGCTATAACTAGTCTACATGGTGTTGATGCTGAAGTGATAGAATATATATTACAATCGGATGCTCCAATAGTGGGGAAAAGGATTAGAGATTTAGATATACCGCGTTCGGCAGTTATTGCAGGTGTGGTGAGTTCGAATAATTGTATAATTCCTGATGGTGATTATAAGTTTAGTTCTGAAGATCGTGTTATTGTTTTTACAATGTCAGATGGTATTCCTTTGATTGAAAACTTATTCAATCCTTCATGAATATTCAAATAAAACCAATACTACACGTTATAGGGTTGTTGTTGATGCTAAATGGGGCATTAATGTTACTCTGTGCTGGATTTGCGTTGTATTGTGGTGAAGACATTAGGGCATTGTTGTATTCTGGATTATTTACCATTTTTTTTGGATTTGTTCTTCAATTAAATAAATTAAAAACTGGTAAAAGTCTTGCGAAAAGAGAGGGCTATTTAACTGTTGCTTTTTCGTGGATTTTCGTTTGTTTACTTGGAGCATTACCGTATTACTATGGTGGGGTTACCCCTTCATTTACCAATGCTGTGTTCGAATCTGTTTCAGGATATACCACAACAGGAGCAACCATATTTACAGACATAGAATCATTGCCCTATAGTATTTTACTTTGGAGAAGTTTAACGCATTGGATTGGAGGTATGGGTTTTATTGTTTTGACGATAGCTGTATTACCATTGCTTGGGATGGGTGGTAATGATTTGTTTTTGGCAGAATCTCCTGGTCCGACAACGGACAAAATTCATCCAAGAATAAAAGAAACTGCGAAACGATTGTGGTGGATTTACTTGGGTTTAACAGGAGTGCTTTGTGTGCTTTTAATGATTTTTGAAATGAATTTTTTTGATGCAATAAATCACGCAATTACAGTAATAGCCACGGGAGGATTTTCTACTAAAAACTCAAGTGCAATGGCCTTTCAAAATCCCTTGACCATCTATACGATGAGCTTTTTTATGTTTGTCGGTGGAACAAATTTCACCTTGCTATATTTTTTGTTCAAAGGCAAAGTTTCCAAGGTTTGGAAGAGGGAAGAATTTAGAGTTTACCTTTTCTTTGTAGCATTATGCTGTTGTTTAATTTCTGCTAATTTGTACTTTATTCAAAACTATGAACTTGAAAAATCCATAAGACTTGCTTTCTTTCAAGTAATTGCAATTATTACTACAACAGGCTTAGTCATTGATGATTACACCATGTGGGGCACTGGTATGCCTTTCTTTTTTCTGATTTTATATTTTACGGGAGCTAGTGCAGGATCAACCTCAGGTGGAATTAAAATTGTGAGACATTTGGTTTTTGTAAAAAATTCTCTTTTAGAATTTAAGAGATTATTGCATCCACGAGCAGTTATAAGATTAAGACTAGATGGGGATACAGTTGCTCCTAGAATACTTACTCATATTTTGGTTTTTTTGCTAATCTATTTAATTGTGTTTGTTTTTGGAGCTGCTTATCTGAGCGCATTGGGGATGGACTTTATGACAGCCATTGGAGCTTCAGCTAGTGCTATTGGTAATGTTGGTCCTGGTCTTGGAGCGGTAGGTCCCGTTGATAATTATGACGTCATTCCAATGACGGGAAAATGGCTCTTGTCTTTTATGATGTTGTTGGGTAGGCTTGAACTCTTTACCATACTCATTTTACTAACTGCTTATTTCTGGAGGAGCAATTAGATATTTAGCTTCAATATAATAACAAGCATCAATTAACTTTTTATAAATAGGCTTTTTTGCGAGTAGTTCTTTGTTTCCAAAAACAATAATTTGTTTTCTTGCTCTAGTAAGCGCTACATTTAATTTTCGATCAATTCCTTCATCTGATATATTAGATATAGATTCTAATAAATACGAACTATTGGTCGTCAAAGAAATTAAAATTCTGTCTCTTGCACTGCCTTGATATCTTTCTACAGTATCAATACTGATTTGATCTACAGAAACATTTTGTTCTTGGCAAACTTTGATAATTTGTGCTATTTGTGCTCTGAAGGGAGTAATTATTCCAACAGTATCTGAAGAAATTTCTATATTTTTTTGTTCGAAATATCGCCTCATATATTCGATGCAAATTGATATGGCTTGTGCTTCGAAGATATTTGTTTTTTGAAGAAAGCTTTTATCGATTTCTGTGTCAATAAAGATCATTCTTTCGTTTTGTAAAGCATCTAAATTTTCTTTGATCTTGACGCGTTGATCTAATTCATCTTTTTTTTCATTGCCAAGTAATAGAAGTCTAGATTCGTAAAATTCTGTACTACTAAATTGCATTATTTGAGAATGCATTCTGCCTTGCTGAGTTAGAATGCCAATAGCCCAATACCAATCATTTTGAGTTGCTCTTTTATAAAGTCTCTCAAACAAAGATGTCCTCATATTAGTCAAACCTACTTGTTCAATTAGATTTGGATCATCAACTTTGGATTGTTTATTATCTTGGACGACCACAGCGGGTAATTGTTTATGATCGCCTATGAGTACAAATCTTTTAGCAAATTGCAACAAACCGATTAAAGAAGGTTCTAAAATCTGAGAAGCCTCGTCAATTATGATAGTATCAAAATTAATTAGTTCGAAAAGTTCTTTTTTATTTAGGGCAGATGCCACAGTAGAGATAATAATCCTTTGATTTTCGAAAAATTTCAATAATTCTTTTCGACTATCTATCTCTGTAATTTTCTTCGAGAGTAAATTGTCTTCAAAATCAGGATGTGTGCTATATCTCGATCCAATACGAATAAAGTTTTTAAACTTCTCTCCTGTTTCTGAATATTCCAAATTAGAAATGGATTCGCAAATTTCATCCACTGATCTATTTGTAAAGGAAAGGAGTAAAACTTTTTCATTGGTTTTTTGGATTAAATGTTTAACGACATGTCTCAGCATGTAACTTGTTTTTCCTGTTCCGGGAGGTCCCCACAACAAGTAATAATCTTGACAATTAATTATTTGGTCTATTATAATTGCCTGCTGTGTTGTTAACTCTTCGCTAAAGTATGACGCATCTTTATTGTCAGTGTCGTTTTTACGAGGAGGGATACGACTTAAGATTAATTTTCGCTTTTCAGCAGGACTCTTTATGAAATTAAATAAACCATGAAAGGAAGCATTAAAACTAGAATCTAGAACATCATATTCCAAATTCCATAATTTATATTTTTCAAAAAAGTCTGGTGTCTTTTGCTGGAATCTTAGTCGAATGATTATAAATTCATTCGTTACTTCAAGTATGTTGCATTTAAAAATTTGATTGTGTAAAACGGCTTGCTCAGTGCCATCATATGGATATAGGACGGCTATATCACCTTTTCTAAATTTTGTTAGTTGGTTTGCTTTGTTGGTTCTTTTAAATTTTAAAGTTGGATTCTCTTTTTCAGCATGATTTTCTAATAGTAAAAGATCATTAAGAATACAGAAATTCTTTTGCTTTTCTTCAATAGGATCCAGCCACAAACTTGCTAAACCATTTTTTCGATTTATACCATGCTCGCCAGTTTTGGATAAATGATATTCTTTAGATAAAAAAGAAATGAAATTATGATAATAGGATTTTTCTATATCATCCAAATTAGAATATGAATTCCAAAAGAGCTTAGCATCTCTTTTTATGAAACCATATGAATTAGGTATGTTATCTGGATTTAGAAATTCCAGCAAAGAGCTAATATCATCGGTTGAAGAAGCCAAGCGTTTTTCTAAACCAATAATTTTGTTTCTATGATTGATCGCTTCAAGCTGTTTGGATCTAATTATGGGAGCAAACTTTAGTGCCTTGGTTTCAAGATGAGAATATAAGATGTAACAACTTGGTTTTAACGTATTGCTAAAGGCTGATTCTTGTAGTAAACCATACAAGAGGGTTTGAATAAAGTGATTGTTATTTATTTTATATGCATTTGGCTTAAATAGTTTCCCACTTTTTAATTCTATAATATCTAGTCTTTTAGATTTTCCATCTTGATGCAAAAGATCTAATCGTCCCTGAAAACCATATTTATTTGAGTAAAAACTTGGTTCAAGAAAAACAGATTCTTTTTGTATATCGAGGCTCTCAAATTCATGATTTACAATACGTTCTAAATTCTTAAAGTGAAGCCTAAGATCTTGAATTAATTTTTTTAGGTCTCCATCTTCTATCAATGCAAAAGCCTCAGGATATAATTTGAATATTTTAAGTAAAAGGGAATTAAATTTAACCTGGTTATTATAGATCAACTCGTCTAAAAAATAATTGCAGATGTTCCCTTTTAGCATCGGGATGGTGCTTTTTTTAGGAATTAGTTTATTTAATAGATAATTTAATATTGTTGTGCCATCTGGTTTGAATCCTTCTGCAACAGCAGTTATATTAATAAGAAAATCTGGATCTATAACAATAACTTTTGGGTGGTAAATTTGTTCTTCATCAATTGAAACATCAATAAAATTTGCGTTAATTGGAAGGGCGCTAACTTTCAGTGCGCTGGCAATACTTATATGATTTGGATGCGATGTCTTGTCAATTTTCAAAGACTTTTTCTTGTGCGGAATATCTTGATCAATATAATCAATAATCAAATTTGTAGGGTCAAAAGATAGCACTATAACTGAGATCAGTGCTTTGAAACCTTCTTTTGGATTATTATTTAATTTCTCTAATTCGAATTCTTTTTTGAGTTCTGCAAGATCTGTTTCATTTATGTTTAGTACCACTTTTAAAAGCAC
This sequence comes from Caprella mutica, assembly GCA_947561585.1. Lineage (NCBI taxonomy): Eukaryota > Metazoa > Arthropoda > Malacostraca > Amphipoda > Caprellidae > Caprella > Caprella mutica. The sequence continues at coordinate 1,078 of CANNZV010005799.1, read as the reverse complement.
CTTACTGTTTGTCCAAATTAAATATTTGACTAGCTTGATTAAGTACTCTAAATCTTGAGGTCTAATTTTCTCATTTTGTAGAGTTCTTCGAAAGTGATGATTTAGATAAAGTAGTTTAGGTTCGAATTTAAATTTATTTCCCAGATAGGCCATTCGAGAAAATAGGGTAGTAAATACGATACCGGTTTGATTGGTAGCTTCCTCAAAAATGAAGCTAAAAATTTTATTGTATTCTATAAGTTGTTTATTTGGGTCACTAATTTGCTTGATAGCATCAAAGCGATTTGATAGCAAGGTATCTAAATCCATGGCAGTTGTTCTTTAGAAAAAGATAAAATAAAAGATGTACTTGTTCTAATGACTAAAGATATAGTTTTTTCTGTTTTCGTGTTTTCCTTTAAAATTCGTTCTTTGAATTGCATTGATGTTATAAATTTCATCTTTTGTTGCCACTTCTTGATCTTACCAAGCAATTAATGTAATTTCGCCGCTGTAAAATTAGTGATACTCTATTGATATTAATTCATCCTGCCCCCAAAACCACCAAAAGACAGCCGGATTTTTTATAAAAGTAAAAGAGACAGTCAACGTAGTAAGCATGGAATTTTCTAAATCTAAATGAAATATACTGTTAATTGAACTTTTTTCAGGATCATGAGTGTTATGCAAACGTAATATATTCCTATCCGCTTTTTCCAAAAGCTATAAAAATAAAATTGCCTTTATTTAATCAAAATCAATAATAAAATGAATATCAATATTTTAGATTTACTAAAAGACCAAGTTGGTGGTCAATTAGCTGGTTCAGCCGCTAAGTTTTTAGGAGAATCAGAATCTGGAGTTTCTAAAGCTCTAGATGGAATCTTTCCTGCTTTATTGGGAAAAATGGCAGATGGCGCCAATGATGATAACATGTTAAGTGGACTTTTTGATATGGCTAAGACTTCAAACTTTGATGCCTTAGGAAATATTGCTGGCCTTTTTGGAGGCGGTGGTTCAAAAACATCAGGTGTGATGAACATGGGAGGTACTCTTCTTAATTTACTAATGGGAAATAAAACTGGTGCATTAATCGACA
>CANNZV010005798.1:0-23305 GCA_947561585.1 Caprella mutica | reverse complement strand
AATTCATGACGAGCTCAAACTCCAAATTCAATCTTTCAAGGGGTAAACTTCTGACGGTTTTATCAATAAAGCGAAACATAATTCAACTATTATGCAATTGTTTCCAAGAAAGTTTTTTACCTACATACTTAGTTTGATGGAAAAATAGTGAATAATTATTGAAAATAGTAATGAATATTTTACAATAAATTACGACCATGAAATCTTTTGAACGAAGTGAATACAGATTATGAGCTGAAAAATATAGTATTAATGGAAAGGATGTTATTAATAACGTACCTCAAAAATGCTATACAGTTTAAATATATATCACATTAAGTATAGATATAACGAATATTTTCTTAATCTGATGTCTATAAAACCCTAATTTAATATAAAACCTGTCGCGGTAAGCGATTAAATTCAATTCGAATTTATAAACATTATTGGAACATTCTCGAGCGCCAAGTAGCACTCAACTTCACAGAAGATATTGTAATGGCGTCTGTAGTGGTATCAGGAAGCTCATTCGTGAATGCCTTTGTAAAGTGCATTAAGTTTCATTCGTTACAATATTTTCATTATGTAGAAGTGAACTTGATTAATAAACAAACCTAATTCCGATTTTATTGAGAAGTGTTTTTCTTTGACAGTGCAATCTGCACATTTCTTTGTTATGAAACAAGATGGCGCCGTGTCGGTATAGGTAATAGTTTGGAAAGTAAATAACATATTTTTTGAGCAGACGAAAAAGCTGTTATCTTTGAAAGTTACATAATAAATGGTGTAGGTACCTCCTATCTCAAATTAGTTTCTTCCTTATTATATTATATAGCAATTGAACGCTGAATCGTATTTTCAATTTGCCTTTGTGAAATTAGCTTGTGTAAAGGCTACCATTGTTATATTTTCTCCATTTTTCCAGACATAATATATCGTATGTTAATCTCATTAGAGAATTTACTGCTAGTATATAATAATAGATGTATCATATGTAAAACCTCGGCCTACTCATCAAGTAAGTTTGGTAAATAAACTAAATTCTTTAAATCCTACCAGTTAATATGTATTTATTGTCCAGATTAAACATAATCCTTCGCCAATATTTTACCTGTAAAATCTTAGAACTTTGCAAATCCGAATTCCTAAGATATTAATAGGAATAATAGTTATGTTAACTAATAATAGTTTTCAATAAAATTTTGATAATTTAAAAACAAAAATATTATGTAAAAATATTAATAGGTATTAAGTCATTCATTCATGTGAGATATTGTACATTTTTCTATAATATATATTTTCACTGTATTTCTTATTGTGAGAGTTTGATAGATATTTAATTTAAACTTCTTTATTCAAATTTGGTTCAATAAATTGTTGTATTTTGCATTTAGTATCCATAATTTGAACTGTTGTACAATTATACCATTTCATTTATAATTGTTCCATCAAAACATTGTACTATTTTCTGTATTTCAGATCACTATAAAGTAAATCATGCACCACAAGCAATTGGTGTTTTGACTCCCCAACACACTCGTGACAAAACCTATATAGAATAATTCTCAAAGGGCTAGATTATTAGGAAAATTTAGATGCACATCAATATTCTTTCCTATTTTATGCCTAAATATGTAATTCCATCACACAATTTCAAAACAAATAACGGTAAATTCCTAGTTCGTGTCCCGTTTTCATTCAGGGGCGTGAACTAGAAAGTGAGTAAACGTCCTATTTTAATTGTATTTTTCTATTTGATTTTTATTTTAACGAATAATAAAATCTTTAGAAATTTTCCGAACTTCAATTCAATTACAAATATTAATTTTTAGTATTATTTGTGATGTAGTCAAGATACTATATTTTCTCTGTCAACTAATAATTTGTAGCAATATGTTATAATCAAATAAAATGTAATTATTAAATTTAAGAAAATTAATTTTAAAATACCTCCTTCCTAGTTCACATCCCTATTTCATTTAGAGACGTGAACTAGAAAGGGAGTATTTGTATCGATTCCTATTTCACGTCCACAAATGAAATAGGGACGTGAACTAGGGATTCACCCATATAACTACTATTATTCACTCTTAAATCTTTATTTTCTTGATTGCGTTAACATCTGAATTAAATCTGAGAAATAAATCTCTTAGAACAATTTCTAAATGTACCAGAGTACATTTTTGACTACAGACGAAACCTTTCGAAAGAACATTCTGCATTGTATTTACGATGCAGTTTCATTTTTAACAGAGAATCAATTCTTGATGGTTATTGAGCTGATGTTATGGAAACAGAGAACAAGATGCATCGCCTCTTCACATTTGATGCAATATCTTTTTCACAATGTCACTAATATTACGTGTCCGTCCTGTCGATAGGTGAAGGGATGTCCGAAAAATATATTAAATTAAAAATATTGCTTAGTTTTTTTCATACCGCCCCATCGCTAATTTTATCAGAGAGGCAATACAAAACATGTTATTGAGAAACGTGCGTACGGATTGACTGTACAGTTGTGCACATGTGCTTCAATTGGAGTTAGAGCATAAATATTTGCAATGGTATATGTATAAATAAATGGAAATTAAATATCATATGAATTAATTTTGTTGATTTTAGGTAACACATATATTAACACTTCAATTTTCTGACTGGGTTTTAAACTTATTTTTTATTCACCTGAATCACTTTTCTTAAATCGGGCTTTAAATTTGATAAATTTTTTCTTACCTAAATATATTTGAAAAATTGTTTAAATTGATTAAATAATTTCTATTACTATTTTATCTCGAATAGCTTCTATATGTGGTTACAGCTCTTGTTATTTATTTAGAATAGCAATTCTATTAATGACTATTTGGATATAATAAATCTACCTCCTAATAATTTTTAAATCAACATTTTACTCTTAAAGGTCCTGGAATCTGGAATTGCAATAAATATGTAGAGCTAAGGTTATATGTATAACATATGACAGTGCACACTGAGAAAGGATTAGTTGAATCAAATCATATTTGATTTGTATTGACTAAATTTTATGGTTTATCTGTGCGCCAACCTACGTGGTGAGTTGTAAGTACTATTTAAAATGAGTTAAATTGACGTTGGTTAAAACAACACATATGTGAGTTGATTATTTTTAATTCCCGAAAGTCACAACAACTATCTGTGATAGTCAAAACTACTCGTGATGGTTGAACCAAATAAATGTAATGGTTAAAACAACTACAGAACAAGGTTATATCAACTACTCGTGTATGTATCTCCAATCATCCTATGTGTTATACCAACTACTCGTGTAGGTTATACCAACTACTCATGTAGGTTATACCAACTACTCATGTAGGTTATACCAACTGCTTGTGTAGGTTATACCAACTACTCGTGCAGGTTATAACAACTACTCGTGTAGGTTATATCAACTACTCGTGTTGGTTATATCAACTACTCGTGTTGGTTATATCAACTACTCGTGTTGGTTATATCAACTACTCGTGTTGGTTATATCAACTACTCGTGTAGGTTATATCAACATCTCGTGTTGGTTATATGAACTACTATTAAACTAAGTAAATGTACATCAACTATTAGTGTAGGTTGAAATCTAGGTCCGGTTAGCAGTTGCCAGACTTTTTACATGACTTTTTCATTCACTATATTTACCCTATTAAATAATAATCAAGTTTGGTCCCGGTATCAATTAGATTAGACTATTTATTCTATACGACTAAATCTAACATGTTCATTTATTTTCCTACTTTTGCTTCTGTGATATGCATACTATTTTGATTTATTATTATTATTGTCGTCTTGATGGCCTTGACACTTCAGAAAATACTATCTCGTGTCGCACTCAACGTCAGCTGGGTCAGGTTTCGCCTATGGCTGTAATGGCTGTTTCTTGAGGCTTCAATGGGAGTCTTCTATGGTTATATGATTTCATTATAAAGCCCAATTTCTTGAGTGAATGTTATAAGTTTGTTTATATTGAATTTCTGATCATTTGATTCAGTTAAGATAGTTCTTAATATGTCATTAGGTGGTTGATGCTCTGTTTGGGGATAAATTCTATTTCTTGTATCGTTGTATGTTGGGCATTCTGCAATTATATGCTTTATAGTCAGGGGGACAATGCAGTCATCGCAGTAAGGCTGCACCCCTCCCTCCATCAAATATTTATGAGTAGCCTTGGTGTGCCCAATTCTCAGACGCGTAATAATTATAGAGTGCTTCCTTACCTTGTCGTTGCTGGATGGCCACACTTCAATTGTATCCTTAAGCTATCTCAGTTTATTGAAATCCACATGTAGCCACTCCCTCGTCCATTTTTCCCTCATCATCCGCTTTATAATGAGATACCAGTCTCTATAGGGAACATTGTCATTTGCAGGTTCATCGTTCCCGGAGGCTGCAGCTACAGCCATACTATCGGCCCTCTCATTTCCTGAGATACCGACATGTCCCGGGCACCAGCAGAAAGTCACACTCTTTTTCTTCTCCTTCGCCCTCTGTAGTTTTAAGATTATTTTATTCACAAGTGGGTGAGTTGAGTCATTTTGTTGTGTCGCTTGGACAGCACTTCGAGAGTCACTAAAGATGACAAAGTCAGTTCCACTTGTGGTAAGGGCAATATTCAGTCCCAGCAAAATCCCGGTCAGCTCAGCAGTGAGGACGGAACTCTCACTCATCAGTTTCATCTTTGTACCACCCACCAAGCCGACGGCAGAACATCCCACGCCTTCGTCACTCTTAGAGCCATCAGGGTAAATTTGAATTTGGTTCTTGTGATATTGGTCAATATGTTCAAAAAAATAAAATCTCATCATTTGTTCACTGCAGGATTTCTTAGTTGGGTAGTTTGTATTGTCACATTTTGTACTGGTAGGCGCTTGCCATAACGGGACTGCTTTATATCTAAAAATCATGGTTGAGATGTGGAGGTTTAGTTCGGATAGAGTTTTAGTAATGCGTTCTGAGAAAGTTGTGTTTTTTATAGTGTTATCTCGTCTTATGTCTTCTGGTGCCTGGATGTATGGGAGAGCGGCTGATGTTTCTAGTTGCAATGTCCTAGCATAATATTGAAGTGAAAGTAGTTCTCTTATGTGATTTAACGGTGGCTCTCCACTATCAGCATAAATGCTGATGACTGGGGATGATCTATATGCTCTAGTGCAGAGCCTCAGGGCAGCATTGTGTATGAGGTCCAAGAGTTTTAGAATGTTGTCTGCAGCAGAGTTATAAATAAACGAGGCGTAATCCATTTTAGATCTGATTATGGCTCTGTATAGTCTTAACATTGTAGACCTGTCTGACCTCCATGTGGTGTGGGACAGACATTTTAGTAAGTCGAGTCTCTTCATACAGTCTATCTTCAGATTCCTGATGTGCTTCTTCCATGTAAGTTTGTAGTCGAAAGTAATACCTAGGTATTTGATAGATTCTCTATTGCAAATGATGGAGTTTTCAAGCATTAGTTTCTGTGGTAGTTGAAATTTTCTTTTTCTATGAAAGTGGATACAGTGGGTCTTGGGCTGTGAAAAAGTGAATCCATGCGAGTTTGCCCAATCACTTACTCTATTAATTGCAGTCTGCAGTCTCCTCTCCATCCAGGTACATAGGAACCACAACAATAAACAAGAAGGTCATCTACATACAGGGAGGCACTGATATTTTCTGGTATGCATTGCAAGATTCCGTTTATAGCAAGGGAGAACAGAGTGCAGCTCAGCACTCCACCTTGTGGGACACCCTGGTCTATAGTATGGATAGTAGAGTATGATTTATTGATCTTGGTTTTAAAAGTCCGGTTAGTCAAAAAGTTTTTGATATATATAGGAAGTTTGCCTCTAAAGCCTAGTTTATGTATATTCTGCAGTATACCATATCGCCATGTAGTGTCATAGGCCTTTCTCATGTCAAATGACACACATAGGACATGCTGTTTCTTGTTTAGAGCGTTTGTGATATCTGTGGTAAATCTGTTTAGTGCGTCTATTGTACTGTGCATTTTCCGAAATCCAAACTGATGGGGTGGAAGTTGGTTATTGCTTTCTAGAGTTGTTACTAGTCTATTATTTATGATTTTCTCCATTAGTTTCCCAGTGCAGCTAGTGAGTGAGATTGGTCTATTGTTTTCTGTTTTAGTATTGTCCTTAGCTGGCTTGGGGAATGAGAGAACTATACCTGATTGCCATAGAGATGGAAACTGTCCTGATTCAAATATTTTATTCATTATTCCTAAAAGGAATTTTTGGCAACTTTCATGGGAGTGTTTTATCATGTTGTAGCTTATTTGGTCTTGTCCAGTAGCAGATTTATTGCATGCTGATAACATTTTTGTGAGTTCCAACATTGTTATTGGACTGTTGTAGGTAAATTCTCTATTGGTTGTGAATTGAAGGGGGGTTCCCAATGATTGGCGGATTCTTTTAAATTTGTTATTGTACGAGTCGTTGCTGCTAATCATCTGGTAATGATCTGCCATTAATTCGGCAACTTCCGCCTCATCCGATACATGAATATTGTTCTCTATTAGGTATGGGGCTCCAAATGTTTGGTAGCGTCCCCGAATTTTCCTGATTCGGTTCCAGATCTTGCTCATTGGTGTCTTTTCGCTAATTCGTGATACATAGGCTTGCCATGATTTTTGCTTGGCTTCAAATTTAACCCTTTTTGCTATAGCTCTAGCTCTACAATATGCTATTTTGTCTATGATAAGTAGTGATCTCTTGTATTTTCTTAATGCTCTTTTTCGTTCATTGTTGGCTTCTGTGAAGCTTTCATTCCACCAGGGAATTATCTTAGGCTGAATTTTTCCGGATGACTTAGGTATTGATACATTCGCTGCCTGAGTGATGTGATTATTATAACTTTTAATGAGGTCGTTAATTGTAAGATTTTCAAGAATGTTTTCGGTGTTATCAATATAGGTACTGTGATAGAAGGCACTCCAATCAGCTTTGTCCTCAATATATCTTCTTTCCCTGTCACACGGTCCTGGGTTCACTTCTTGATAATTGGGTGATGATCGCTGCCGTATAGATCTTCCATAACATTCCACATATAGTCCACTGCTATATCAACCGAGCAAATAGATAGGTCAATAGTTGAGCTTGTGCCTGTCTGAAGGTAGAAGTGAGTTGGTTGTCCAGTATTCAGTAATGACATTAAAGAGTTTAAGAGTATATTTTCTATTGTTGCTGATCGGGCATCCTGTCTAGTGCACATATTATCCCACGATGGATGGTGCGAATTGAAGTCCCCGCAGATAATAATTGGTGTAGGGAGTTGTTCTACAATATTTGTTAGTTCATTTAATTGTACTATTTCATTGGGTGATATGTATATATTACATATTGTGTATTGTTTTGAAAGTCTAATTGAGAAAGCTGTGAATTGAAGGCTTGATTGGACGTTAAGTTTAGTATGTGGAATATCATTGCGTATCAGAGTAGCAAGTCCATTTCCTGGGATTGGGTTGTTAAAGTCTGTACAGATAGAGTATTTGCTTAGTGGTTTCTTTGGGTTGCCGCTGAGCATCGTCTCCTGTAGAAGTGCAATAGCTGGGTATTGTTGGTTCAGTAGAACACATAGATCCTCATATTTGGATCTGTACCCTTGGCAATTCCACTGCAAGATCTTATACATTGAAAAGTTAAAAATTAAATTTAGTCAGTAATATAGGGAATATAGTACATTATTGAGGATCTTTCTATATATTTCTAGATGATGGTTAATTTCTGTAGCTTTTCTCCTTTTCCTTTTTTCTCCTTACACTGTTCCAAATATCAGTTTCCTTAGTTAATGGTAACGAGCCTCTTCTTTCAGTTAATTTATCTGGTGGCAACGGTTTGTTTATTTCCATTGATTCGGAATGATCAGAGAATTCATTTCTCTGATGTTTAGGGTGTTTTTGATTGTTTTTGTGGTCATGTTGAGATTCTTCAGACGATGATGAGTCTGCTCTTCGTAAGGGTCGTTTTGTGGATGAGCTTTGACTTTGTTGGCAGGTTTGACTTGGTTGGAATATTCTATTTTCATTTTTGTTCATATTTTTCTTGCTGTTTGGGACAGGTGGAGGAGGCATATGAGTATTAGTTTTAGTAATTGTTGCATATGTGGGGGTTTCAATATTTCTATTGAGATTAACTTTGGCTCTGGCTTTCTTGAAAGTTAGATGTTCTTTCGTTTTGATGATTAGTATTTCTTTTTCTGTTTGGTACCTGGGGCAGGTTCTGGATGCCACGCTGTGTGGCTCTTGGCAATGGATGCATTTTATGGGTTTTTGACATGTTTCCTCCTTGTGGTCATCTATGATGTCATCTCCGCAGCGAGAGCACACTGGGATGGCTCTTCTGCACTTTGCACCCGAGTGTCCATAGTTTTGACAGTTGTAACATCTACGGGGCAATGGTATGTAGGTCTTACTCTTTCTTTGAGTCCTGTAATTATGGTTATATTATCTGGTGGATTAGGAGTGTTGAAGGTTAGGATTAGGGTCGATGTGGGTTCAGGATTAGGTGATTTTGGATTTCTGATTATGCGTCTGCAGCTTATTACTCCATACTCTGAAAGTCCCTCCGCTATTTCCTCCTCTGCATATTTCTTCAGTAGTGTGCAAGTGATGACTCCTTGTGATTTGTTGTGGAACTCGTGTGGTGTCACAATGATGGGCTGGGATAGTAGTTCTGACATGGTTGAAAGTTTTTCTCCTTGCTGTTCACTTTTTACTTCTATGGTCCATGATTTATTTTGAAGGTCTTCTGATATTTTCTCGAACTCTCCAATATATGACTTTAGAGCTCTATCGACTCTAAAAATATTAGCTTTTGCAATATTTGCTTCTCCGGTAGATTTAATGGAGTAGAATCTGGTGAAGTTTCTTGGTCGGTATAAGTTGTCAAAGGTCTCATATATATTTGAACTAGGTCTGGCATCTTTTTTGCCTTGTAATTTCTTTGTTTTATGGGATTCATGGCTTTTGGAATCCATGCCAGTAGCATTAGCACTAGATCCAGCCTGGTTTGTCACTGGGCAGTGAGTACCAGTAACATTCGGTGTCGCGCCTCCCCTTGGTACTCCAGGAGACGAGGACGGACCTTGTACCGATGATCCGCCAGGAACGGCCGTTATATTTTTATATGGACTTTTAATGTTGGATTTTTTTGGGGATCTACCCCAACTATTTAACCCATAGTTAGGTTGGAGCCGTTGGTCTGGTCCCTCAGGAAGAGCCTCTCCAGCATGATTGAATCTACAAGGGCGAACCCAGCTGGTACAGCCTCTCCCATCACTGTGACACACAAGTTCCTCCACCACGTCAAGGTGGCCACCATGGAGGGGTATTTTGATTTAAAAAAATGATTGATCTCCTATACTAATCTTTGCTTTTTGAAATGTTCTCGATCTGATGAATTGATATATGGTTATTAGTTGTAAATTAATAAATTAGACTGAATAAATAACTTCATCAGGTCTGTTTATAAATAAGTAGTTAGATGACGTAAATAACTTTAATTAGTGATAAATAGGTAGGCTAGATGAATTAAATAACCAGGCTAGATTACAAAAAACAAAAGTTGATAGAATAAATCTTTGATATGCTGCAATTATACTATAACTTAATGAACCATATTTTAGTGCAATTCATCTTACTAATAGGCACTGATATAGAAATATGCTAATAGAATTACCAAGGTCAAATTAAAAACGAAATATAAACATTTAGATTTTTTATTTAGAAGTACAATTTGAATCCTCGTCACTGTCTGTCACGACTATAGGTTGCCAATTCCTGAAATAAGAGATTCGTATATTTATATATAATAGAAATTTATGGTATCGTTTATATACATTATCAATAACATACCTACTCTTTTTCCTTTTGTGATGAGATAGTGTAGTGGCAAAAGATATAAAATTCAATCACATGGCGGAATAAGCATATTCCTACCACTCGACAAAAAAAATGACCAAAGGATACAAAAACTAAATAGCTTCAAATCTTAACTACTTTATTAATAGGAAAATATATTAATGTACCGTAATGAAATAAACGTAATCAAATAAACGTTAACTCAAAGAAATAATACAAAATAATGAAATGAATGGAAAATAAGGGGTAGTCTAGCTACACTTTACCTAGTTGGGTGATACGGCAGTGAAGAGTAGCTCTAAATAAATCAGTCAGGTCAGTCGAATGGAAATCAAAAGTAAATAAATTTAAACTAGAATGAATGAATGTGAAATAATAATATGAATTATGAAAAACTCAGAAATAAGGAATTTAACAAAAAAATAAGAATAAATGAATAATAATAATAAATAAACGGAAACTCAAAGTTGAGAACTAAACAAAAAAATAAGTAAATACTAATATTTAGTGGGCGACGAAAAAAATGGTAGTACGAAACCAGTGCAAAAGAATAATGCACAATGCATGAAAATAATGCACAAATAGTTTGCGCACAAGGGTGGTGCACAAGGGTGGTGCACAAGAGTGGCGCTCAATAATGGAGGCGCTCAAGGGTAGCTCACTAGGACGACGCACTAGTCAAGACTGGCTTTGTGGGAAACAAGCCACGCTCCACAAGAAATGATGGAGCTGAAAAAGAAAATAAAGGATAACGCTAGTACATAGTATTACATACTAAATTGTTACCTAACTTTAACTCTCGTAATACAAGGGACTCAGATAAAGAAGACATAAAAAATTCTCTCAAACTTCTTTTCTGAGTTTAGTAAACTTATATAAAGATGTACACTTACATTGTGCTGCAAAAATGAACAACGCGTAATCTTCAAAGACTGGACGTGAAATGGGTCTATTGGCCCATGACTGGCCTTCCCCACAACAGCGACAATGGCCAAAAGAACCAAATAGGCACTCTTTTAGGCCTTTAACAATAACAACACTTTAATTTACTAACAAGTGAACACAAACTGCTTGGACAGTACAAAAAATACGGGAATGCTAACTCCGACCATGTAAATATCATACTGAAATAAACAAACACAGTCATTAAAAATTCACCAGTTCATAAATTCTAGTCACTTGCACTATTAACATCTATATAACACAAATCACGGGAACACCTATATATTAGACAACATAGTTCACGTATTTATACTGACTAACATAATTCAAAACATATCCTACCTAAAGCTTTCAAATCTCACCACCAGGTGCCATAACTTCAAGTACGGGGTTCGCCTACTAAGGTACTTAAAATTTTGGGGGAAAAACTAGTATTAGCTGAAGGAACGATTAGTCACAATTATAATAAAAAAAATTCAAAGCATTTTAATACAGGAGAATATCGGCTCACAACACTCCTCCCCACTTGACCTAATCGTCTCCTAAAGTTTATCTCTGCTCAAGTACTCCAACGTCCTTGGTTGAACCCAGGGTTCTTCTTCTACAACTCCGTGAGAGCGGGTCACTCTTCTCCTCACCGTAGCACGTTCGTTCTTACCAGGCAATTTCTGTAGTATACGTCTGTTGCCACAAGAGAAGAGAGGAGAACTTTGCCGGATCAAACGAGCTCGTTGACGTGCCAAAGCCGATACAGACATCCGGGAGCCTGGAATTGATATGGTATTCACCAAATCTAAAGCTGAAAGTCCTCTATTCAGCCAGTGAACACGCGTAGATACGTCCTCTTCTACATTGAGTTTGCTCACATCATCTGCACTGAAACTAAGTCCTGCAGTCAGAACTGTAGTTGACTGTGGAGTCCTTTTAAAGATGATCTCCCTCTCTGGAGAGGAATACTGTTCAGAGTTACCTTCCAGATCAGATTCCTCTGTGAAATACAAATCGACGCAAGTCAGCATGGTGAATAATGAATCGTCCACACACCTACTACCAACATCCAACATACTCCAGAATGTAAGACTATCAGCCAGTGATGACCAGTCCAATGAAATTGATGCAGAGTCTGTCCCACTAACTGAAGCAGAGTCGGTAGATTCTTCCGATAACCTTTTGTAGTCATATTCTACCGTACAGATGTCTGAAAAATAGTGAAAAATGTCCTGACTAGGATCCTCGGAGGTGTCAGATGAACCCCTCTCCGACGAAGTCTCACTAACGAAATCACCATCCAACGTAAAATTAGAAGAACTATCCGTCCAGTGTTCTGCATCACGGAAGGGACCAGATGAACCAATGACAGGACTGTAGCCAAGTTGCAGTTCTTCGTCTTCAGACATTGACGCTAAAGTATCATCATCGTCCACACTTGCATCATCTGGACAGCCATTTACCAGTCTGAAATAGGAGGAATGATTGAGCAGCTATCCAGGGGGCTTAAAATAGCGCCTCAACTGAGTATGGTGAACCTTGTGCTCTGTGTCCTGAACAACATGTCTGACAAGATAGGTAACTCTATTCAAATTAGAATTAATTACCTCATAGGGCCCATCATACCTGTTTGCCAGTTTATCCTGAACTCTGTTGCCAGGAAATACCTTCTTCAGTAAAACCAACTGTCTGGCCCTGAAGGGTTTCCCTGCTTCCAATAGTCTTGTTCTTCCACCGGAACAGGGACCCCTCTGAACGATGAGTGTTCTCTTCCCAATATGTAGTGGGAAGGGGTACTGTTCAAATCTGAATGGGTAGAAGAATTATATAAGATAATAACACGAGGAATGAAATCATCCCAATTATGGGATTCGGCACCCTCGTTACGCAGTAACTCCGTTATCGTACGGTTGGTCCTTTCACATAGACCATTCCCTTGAGGTCTATACGCTGTAGTCTGGACATGCTTGATGGAATAGGCATCCAGCAAGTCGCCGAACTCCTTTGCTCTAAATTCTGGACCATTATCCGTCAAGATCTTCTCTGGCAATCGCGCAAGACAAGGCAGAACTCTTGTGACTAGAGCAGATGTTACTCCAGCAGCAGTCTTGTTACGCATTGGAACAACTGACAACCACTTTGAATTGTGATCCACACAAACAAGACAACAGTTATTGCCCTTGCTGGTACGTGGAAGACTTATTAGGTCCATTGTCAGAAGCTCAAAGGGAGATGATGTATGAACCTTCAGCATAGGAGGCTGCGGTTGGCCAGCAACCTTCACTCTCTGACAGTGATCACAGGTTCGCGTAACATCAGCAGCCACAGTCACCAGCCCAGGATGCCAAAAATGCTGAGAGACCGCAGCAATCAACTTATGACGTCCCATATGACCTCTTCTATAATGAAAGAGAAGAGTTACCTCAATGATGAAATTGAAAGTAACTACAGGAGTCAACAAATTATGCTTAAAAAAAACACAGGTCATTTATCACCCTCAAGTCCTTACGGTAGCGAGAGAATCGCTTAATTGTCCTAGGCCAACGACCATCATCACCCAATTCTATCCTCAAACAAACTTGAGTGAGCTGATTATGTTTTTGCATCTCCAGCAACTCTTCCTCATCAACTAAGTATGGCATATCTGAGTAAGGATCCAACTCACCGGCGGCTGTCAACGCAAAGATCTGTGGTACACTCACTTCATCAGTTAAATTCCAAAAGTATAATAACTTGGTACCAACCATAATAGTGGAATGTGCTATATCTAGTGATATACCATGGGCAGCCATAAGATCAGCTCCAAATACCATACAAACTTGCATACAAGCGTCATCAACAACAACAAATTCATTGGTGAATTCGAAAGAATCAAAATTTATAACCAAAGTAGTCTTACCAATAACTGGATTACTACCAGTTCCAATGCCAACGATGTCCATACCATCAGCCTTGGTTAGAAGAGCTCCTGTAGCAGCCAGTACTCCCTGCTGAACGCAGCTAACCTGAGCTCCAGTGTCCAACAACACGCATGCATCCAGTTGCCCAATCTTCACCAAGATTGTAGCCTCGTGGCAACGTGGATGGTTCCCACACCATGCATCTTCAGTAACCCTCTCCAAATCTGAAAAGTTCAATCCAGAGTGCTCAGTAGACAAAAGGTCAACTTCGGCACTTCCATCCACATTAGGCACTTGATTGATCCTTGTAACTGATGGTGAGGAAGGTATACAAGGAACCTTGTAACTAACAGTTTCAATCAACGGGTTAAAATTTACGCCAGCTAGACATTGTACATGCACTCGAGGACAGTCACTAGCAATTTCTGAAAAAGGTGAAACATGAATAACTGGCATAACACTACCAACATGTACGAATACTACGCATTTAAATAAATGCGAGAAAGAAGAAAATATTTCCTCAAACAGGAGTTGAACAGGTTCGAGCATTACCTTCAATCTACGGGAGAGACACTTATCCCTTACCAGAAGATAACCATCCGGTCTTCCGGGTCCCTGATCAACTCTTCAACCAAAAGTGTCCGAAGAGAAGAAATCGAATCAGGCAATGGTTGACAAACCGTCTGAAAACCAGCTGCAACCATCAAACTCTCTACCAAGGAATCACCTCCTCCAGGTATAGGTTTCGCCAGCACAAGTCCTTCTAGAAGATCCCCCATAATAAGGGCTTCACTAGTGTCTGAGACAGGCGGAGAATGTTCCATCCTCGACAAGGCATCGGCGACTGTATTCTCTCGACCGGGGGTGTACTTGATGACAAAACTGTACTCACTAAGCTCCCTTAGAGTTCTGGCGAGCCTCATATTCGCAATCTGCAAATTGTATAGATGAAGTAAGGGGCGATGATCAGTGTGAATAACAAATTCAACACCAAAAACAAAGGGCCTAAAAGTACGAACAGCCCATCTAATGGCAGCTAGTTCTCGTTCTAATGTACTATATCGCAATACAGTTTCATTAAAAGCTACCGAGGCGTAAGCTATCATTCTGAATATACCACTTTGAACCTGTGCCAAGCATGCCCCTATACCATACCCAGATGCATCCGTGTACACAAGCAGTGGTTCAGCCCCATCGCTGTAATCTGGATAGGCCAGCGTCACTTCCTTCACCATTAGCTCCTTGAGTGTATTGAATGCCACGTCCATTTCTTCGGTCCACTCAATGCTGGCAGCCTTCTTCTTATCCTTTCCACCTGTTGCTTGACTAAGGGGACGCATAATGAGGGAACAGTTAGGTATAAATTTACGCTGAAAGTTTAGCAAGCCCAAAAATTCTCTCAGGTGAGTTTTGGTTTTGGGTTGAGGGAAGTTGGCAACAGTTCTTACATACGAGTCAGGCTTACTTAACCCGTCAACACTGACAACATGGCCTAGAAATTCAACAGTCTTGCAGAACCACTTACACTTTGCTAAGTTTAACTTCACTCCATGTACCTTCATAGTTTGCAGGACCTTCTCAACAAGATGAAGTTGCTCCTCGTAGCTCCCTCCCATGATCAGCACGTCATCAATATAAACCACCATTTTCCTCCAGGAAAAACCACTCAAAATCGTCTGCATAGTACGCTGGAACGCAGAAGGGGCATTCTTCAATCCGAAGGAGAGTCTCTTGAATTGCCAGTGACTGCGTGGGGTTGAAAATGCGGTATACTGACGAGATTCCTCGTCTAGTGGTACCTGATAGTATCCTTTTATCATGTCCAAAGTTGTGAAGTACTGCACTCCATGAAGTCCAAACACAGCGTCACTCAAGTTTGGTAGAGGAAACTTGTCTGGTCGAGTAACGGCATTCAACTTCCGATAGTCAACACAAAGTCGAATGCTACCATCCTTCTTCCTGACAGGAACTACTGGACTTGACCGATCAGAGTTACTGGGTTCAATGATGTCTAGGAGTTCCAGTTCCCGGCACTGCGTGTGTATCTCCTCAGTCACCTTCTCTGGAAACCTCCTCGGCCGTTGATAAATTGGATTATAGTCCGTTAATTCAAATTTATGCGGCGCAGCAGCATCCAACCTTCCTACTTCACCATCCCTTCCGAACACATCTTTGTTTTTTGAAAGCAACAAACGAATCTCTGCCTGTTCTCCGTCTGAAAGTGCTCCTGAAGCTCCACTGACGACAGCTCATCCTCCCCACTAGAGCAAACACCAGGTATCTCCATCATGACGACATTCACGCTCTTCTCCTGAACTAATTCATCGTTATTCACAACAGATGAAATTGTGCCAATAACTCCAGAACGCTTCAGATGCTCAAACTTCACACCATTGTTCACAAGAAGAACAGAAATGTCTTCCAAGTGGCCTGATACCAACTGCACGTAGGATAAAGAGCCTACCTCATCAATGAACATCACTTCGTTTGCCTCTCCGTTACAGTCGCAGCTCCCATCGGTTCCCTGAGGAAACTTCCAGCTCGCGTTCACTCTAATAGTTTCACCCTTCTTCATTGAAGTCGATTCACTCAGAGTGAAAGGAATTTTTGAAACAATTCCATAAAGTATTATCATCAAATACCTTAGACAATTTTCTCCTACTCAAGTCTATTAGAAGGTTATTTTGTTTAATACATGATACCCCTAATATCACAAGATTACCAACATGTTCATCTTTCATAACTAGAAAACTACACTGGTTTAAATTTAAACCATGTAGACAAAATGAGAGACTCACCTTTCCTAGAGGACTCACCGGACCTCCAGATCCAAACCCTCTTATGGTGACATTGTCTACAGTCTCGTAGTCAATACCGGATGCAATAACTAATGCCTCAGGCACCATGTTCACCTGAGCCCCAATGTCAATTAAAGCTTTATGAACAATCATACCGATGTTCACATTCGTGACCAACCTATTCTCACACATACCTGCGAAAATCAGACTCCTATGATTAGGTTGTTCACCAGAAGTTAATGATGAATCCGTAGATTCGTCGTTGTCAGAAGTTTCTTCTGACGAAGGTTGATCTGCAGTGTTTTCTATCACACGTCCTTCTCCTGAACAAAACTCTTCACCCCTTGTTTCTTTAGAAAAAATTTCCTCTTCATTTTTCATAGCCACCTTAGTCTTCAGATAATCTTTCCTATCTGGAAGTGGGATTGCATTAGGGAAAGTGAGCAATTGGTTGCAATGCTCTGAGGTGAGCTCACCTGACTCAGAGCTTGATAGTTTAAAGGAATATTTGGAGATGTGCGATCAGCATTTTCAGCCTATTGCTGATGCCCTCTGACCTTATAACAATCCGAAATCCAATGGTTAGCATCACCACAAGCCAAACACCTCTTTTGTTTTGCCCAACACCTTTCTTCAGTGTGTCCAGGCTTGTGACACCACTCGCACACCATATTTCTTCTGCCTGTGGATGGACTATGTCGAGCCTGACGTCTTTCACCTCTTGAAGAGAGATCCTGCCGAGAAGGACTCTCCAACTGATTCTTCTTCCTGGACACTGCGTGTGACGGCTGATCCCGCTCCAGACCAACCAAGTTAGACCTAGTGTCTCTCTGAACTGCACCAGAGACAGGAAGGGTGGTTCTACTCATCTGTTTCATACTCATGAACAATGGAAACTCACATTCTTCCTTCACTTTCACCTTCACTACCGTCTTCTTCCTGTCGTACTGCTCTGCTAACCGCTTCCACTGCTTCCAAGACAATTCTTCATCATTAGTGAAGCTGAAGATACTCTCCGCATTCTCAATTTGAAGCACAACCATCCTAGGTGACGTTTCCTTGAACTTCTTCTTCAGTTGGTGCTCGATCTCGGATAGAGAATCTCTGAATGACTTTGTCGCAAGCCGTTCCAGACGCAAGCAGTAAATACCACAAGTGTCATCTGGATTCATAGTGGCATCGAAAAAGCTTCGCCTCGTGGTGTCTCTTGAATCAA
Source organism: Caprella mutica (assembly GCA_947561585.1). Classification (NCBI taxonomy): domain Eukaryota; kingdom Metazoa; phylum Arthropoda; class Malacostraca; order Amphipoda; family Caprellidae; genus Caprella; species Caprella mutica. Next base: position 5,605 of record CANNZV010005798.1, on the reverse strand, counting down.
CAAGCTGTGATCTATACCAGTTTAGTAGTGCAATCTTCAGACTGCTAAACTCCATGCTCCTCCCATTCAACGCTCGCAAAGCAGCCTTCGCTGATCCTTCCAAGTATCCTTCAAGATGCGAGGCCTTCTCTTCCTCAGTTCCGTCGTACCTGGAGTCAAAATACCTCTCATAAGATTTGAGGAACTTAGAGAAAGACTCGGGAGAGGAATGGTTAAATGGTACCGGGACTAACACTTCCCTCTTGCGTCCTAGTTCGCGCAATGCCTGCAACAAAACAGACTCTTCATTGTCAGACCTACTACTCCTGTTGATTCCACGGTTGCGTCCCCTTGAAAACTTTTGACAAGATGAGTCATCATCAGAGGATTTATTTTCATCCAATGGAGTTTTGGGTAGAGTACCGCCTTTATTGAAGAGACACCCATAATCTTGGGCTCTATCTATCAGATCATCAGGCGTCTTCTCCGATGAGGGGAAAGGGACATCAGGATCCTTCCTATGGTAAGTCTCATCATCTATTTTGACAGACCATACTTTGCTTGACAAAATCTGTTCGAAGACATCTCTCCACCATGCGAAGGTCTTCCGAATGGGAAAGTGGCACCCATTTCCATCAAGAGGCTCCCCCATGTCCTTAGATAACAGCTTACCGATGATATTCATTCGATAAGACACCCCTGAACCATATTTACCTGGTGAAGGAAGAAAAATCTTTCGAAAAATATCAATACAGGGGAGTAACTCACGAGTTTCCGGTATATCAAAAAAATATCCGGCTACCAATTGATCACGTATGGCAGGTCGGTAAAATTGACCTAACATACCTTGAACTCTGACCCAAGCCCTCAAGACAGTTTCCTGCTCAGTTACCCTTTTCTGCAACTCCGCAGATAAAACTCGCCGGTCATTCTTCAGTGCGTCAACTTCTTCCTTTAGTTTGTGAAGAATCACGATCAACTCCGAATTCTGAGCATCGAAACCATTACCAGCAGTCTCCGATTGCACCACGAGGCTCTCAGGAAATTCAGAGATATCATTACTAGCCATAGCAACTAAAGCAATTTAACCAAGACACACGAACAAATATATATACACACACACAAAAATAGTATTACAAGTTATTCACAGGGAATAATTTGTACGAGAAAAATTTCAAAACAGTAGAAACGGAACAAGGTAACACAATTTATTCTTATAACTTAAAACGCAAAAAATAAACCACGAAAAATAACATATATACAAAATTTTCGAAGTGTATAAAAAATCCAAAAAAAATTAGTAGCTGGGGGAAAAAAATGGACCTGATTAGTGATTAAACACAGTAAGTTATTAATAATTTAGCGGAAAAGCAAGAACCAATGGTGAAGTTAAACAGTCGAGCAGTAGTTGTCCCTGGTCTGGGCACCAGAAAAATTACCTATGTAGTGGCAAAAGATATAAAATTCAATCACCTGGCGGAATAAGCATATTCCTACCACTCGACAAAAAAAAATCACCAAAGGATACAAAAACCAAATAACTTCAAATCTAAACTACTTTATTAATAGGAAAATATATACAAGTAAATATGTACATTAAGAGCAATGAAATGAACTAAGTATAATAAAGGTAATGAAAATAAAGGTTAATGAAAATAAAGGTTAATGAAAATAAAAGTTAATGAAAATAACCGTAATGAAAATAATAATAATTTATTAGGGGGTTTAACGTCTGCTTCGGAACCAAAGGCCATATCGCTGACGTCAGAAGGAAATTAAATACAAGGGACTGGAAGAAGCAGTCAGAGAGGAAAGTGGCTCCATGAACAAAGTCACTTACCACCGTCGGTGACAATGCTCATGGATGCAGATAAGCTACTCCGTGAATACAGTCACTTACCAAGGAATGTGACGAAACGGGACACAAGCACCGGTGGCTGCACTCACGGATGGAAGAGGAAAATGAAGAGGTGATAGTAAATGAAGCCTATGAGCCTACCTAACACAAAATTCTAAGACCTCGTAGTTGAAGAGCATAACCCTAGCGCTATTCTCTAAAACTGCAAGTAGCGTTAAAAAAAATGATAAACATGGTAAAAATGAAAAAAGACAATCCATAATCCAAATTACAGCAGTTCGGGGCCCAAGGGACGCCACCCCCCTTCTCTTCCATTCACCACAGACAGCTTCAGGATAGAGCCCCTGGGGGCGTAATGAAAATAACCGTAATCAAATAAACGTAATCAAATAAACATAATCAAATAAACGTAATCAAATAAACGCTAACTCAAAGAAATAATACAAAATAATGAAATGAACGGAAAATAAGGGGTAAGTCTAGCTACACTTTACCTAGTTGGGTGATACGGCAGTGAAGCGTAGCTCTAAATAAATCAGTCAGGTCAGTCGAATAGAAAACAAAAGTAAATAAATTTAAACTAGAATTAATGAATGTGAAATAATAATATGAATTATGAAAAACTCAGAAATAAGGAATTTAACAAAAAAATAAGAATAAATGAATAATAATAAATAAACGGAAACTCAAAGTTGAGAACTAAACAAAAAAAATTAGTAAATACTAAGATTTAGTGGGCGACGAAAAAAATGGTAGTACAAAACCAGTGCAAAAGAATAATGCACAATGCATGAAAATAATGCAAATAGTTTGCACACAAGGGTGGCACACAAGGGTGCCGCACAAGGGTGGCGCACAAGGGTGGTGCACAAGGGTGGTGCACAAGGGTGGCGCACAAGGGTGGCGCACAAGGGTGGTGCACAAGGGTGGCGCACAAGGGTGGCGCATAAGAGTAGCGCTCAATAATGGAGGCGCTCAAGGGTAGCTCACTAGGACGACGCAATAGTCAAGACTGGCTTTGTGGGAAACCAGCCACGCTCTACAAGAAATGATGGAGCTGAAAAAGAAAATAAAGGATAACGCTAATACATAGTATTACCTGCTAAATTGTTACCTAACTTCAACTCTCGTAATACAAGGGACTCAGATAAATAAGACATAAAAATACTCTAAAACTTCTTTCTGAGTTTAGTAAACTTATATAAAGATGTACACTTACATTGTGCTGCAAAAAATGAACAACGCGTAATCTTCAAAGACTTGACGTGAAATGGGTCTATTGGCCCATGACTGGCCTTCCCCACAACAGCGACAATGGCCAAAAGAACCAAATAGGCACTCTTTTATGCCTTTAACAATAACAACACTTTAATTTACTAACAAGTGAACACAAACTGCTTGGACAGTACAAAAAATACGGGAATGCTAACTCCGACCATGTAAATATCATACTGAAATAAACAAACACAGTCATTAAAAATTCACCAGTTCATAAATTCTAGTCACTTGCACTATTAACATCTATATAACACAAATCACGGGAACACCTATATATTAAACAACATAGTTCACGTATTTATACTGACTAACATAATTCAAAACATATCCTACCTAAAGCTTTCAAATATCATAACTTCAAGTACGGGGTTCACCTACTAAGGTACTTATAATTTTGGGGAAAAAACTAGTATTAGCAGAAGGAACGATTAGTCACAATTATAATAAAAAAATACAAAGTATTTTAATACAGGAGAATATCGGCTCACAACAATAGCGACAGCTTCGATATTCTTTTCATGTCTGGAATCCCTAAAAGCATATGAAAAAGTAAGAGCTAATCATATTGCAAATACATATTTAAAAATCATCTAACATTTTCAAAAACTTACTTTGACATAGCATAATAGTTCCTGAATCATTCAAAGGAATTGAAGAGGACTCCGATGGTTGATGACGTTGATCTACTCCATCAATTCTTCATAAAGATCTGAAAGTAGATTCAGAAAATATAGATTAATAAATCTTCAGGTGTAGCATAAATTTAGCTCTAATGAATGCAATGGATTTTCCTTACTAATCCTCATAATTTTGTTCATTATACACTCTTAATTTAGAGAGTGTATAGAGTTTGGAGATGCAGCTTGCACTTCGCAGCTCTGATGTTGAATTATTGGGTAACACCTGGTGTTGATCTAAACTGTTGTAGAAACCTTATCATGGTTGATGGTGCAGGAAGTTTCAAAATTTTACGCAACAAGTTGTATCCTGAACTTGAAGTACATAAAAATAAATTGGCACACTACAACTTCTGCTTATAAGAGTAATTTATTCTTTTATTCTTCAAGGACATCGTTTCAATTCTTACTATTTCCATGAGATGAGGATTTAAGAACTTCTCTGCCTGCTACAAGAAATCATCCATATTCAATCTTCGATAACGAATGAGTTGATTTCTGTATCTTGGATTGTATGTAGTTCTTGACCCTTTTCTCATGGATCTTCTCTCAAATCAGATGGGGATTTCTTTATGACAATCAGAGATGAATCCTTCAATCTATAATAAAAAGAATTATTACTATTTCAATTATTACATCATCATTAAGAAATATAAATTAGACAGATGTGGATCGTTATCATCATTATTTTGAGGTTTAATTTTCATTTATGAAGCATTGATCAATGGTGAATGGCGGGACATTGAAAGATTAAAAACTTATGGAAAAGTGCTACAATATTGAAATACCTCATCACTCAGATGGTGCATTCTCTGCTGATGGGTTGTTCAAGGAAGCTGAGGTCCTTGGCGATTTTGGACTCGAGGAGTGGAAAATGAGAACCAAATCATCAATATTGACAGCTGCAATCTGTGATCAAATACCCAAAGTTAAGATATTTATGAATATCCGCATTTTTCAATCAATGGTAACAAGGTTTAAAGGCCCTCTCCGAAAAAAAAAATCAATAAGTCTTTTTAATAGAACTGAGGAAGAACTGAACTGAAACTAAATATTTTCAATATTGCTACAATAAATTTTTTTCTTTTATCAAATATCAATTAAAGCTAAGAAAAACAAATTCTGAATTTACAGTCAGTTACAGATATACCTAACTACAATTTAGTAACTTGTAGGCATGTAGCTTATTGAAACATGATTTTGTGTTACCTAACTAAATATTGAACCAATTTTTAAAATATTTACAGTTTTAGAACCAGTAACTTTAGTTCTATTGACTAATTTGATAAAATTTATGGACTCGAAACAACAAATAAAATATATTTTGATGGAAATTATTAGTTCAGGCTGTCAAGGTATGACTTGTCAGATTCTTAAAACTATAATGAACTAATTTATTAGTCTATCAGTCTATGTATGTTAAAGAAGTCTAAAAACTTCAAATAATATTCTATAAATATTAAATACTAAAACAATATTCTATAAATACTAAAACAATATGCTATACATACAAAATTATAGGTATTATATAATATTATTCCAGTCTGTTATACTTTTAATTTAACTGAAAAAATCACTTAAAAAACAAAAACAATAAAAACCATTGGTTTTAACCAACCCTGGATAGCAATATTCAGTATTTGTTCAAATTCTTCCAAGTGAACTCAACATTTTACCTTAGGTACTGGGAGAGTATCTGCTTCACAGTCAAGTTCATGGGATCTCTTTCCAGTAATTGGAGATTTGTTGCTAATCTCTTCAAACAATTTCCTGAACTGGAAAGTGAAAGTAAACATTTTTCATAAAAAAATTC
>CANNZV010005797.1:0-23329 GCA_947561585.1 Caprella mutica | reverse complement strand
GTGTGTACTTAATTCTTTTTAAATTAATTAAGTATTAATTTCAATTCTATCTATAGAAAAAGAACTCAATATTCTAAGTTGTATAACTGATTTACAAAGTTCATGAAGTTATATAACTTAGTACAAATTATAAAGTTATATTCTGAGTTACAAGTTATAGCTCTGGGTTACAAGTTATAAAGTTATGTTCTGAAGTTACAAGTTATATTAGCGGCTTACATCAAAGCTATTCGTTTATAATTATATTCGAGCTCCTAGCGAGAATAACATGACCATAAATTTAAATAGCATTTCCTTCTAATGAACAGTGTACAAGATTAAAAAGATTATGTCTGATTAAATGATTATCAAATTATAGAAATTGAAAGATTAAGTAAAGATACAAGTTCAGCGTATTAACAATCTTTCTATTGTTAATAATCATATTTCATACCTTAAGAAGATTTGTATTGGATTGAGTGTACCTTCTTAGTTGAAATTCAAAACATATGGTGTACATTCTTATACTTTGGAAGTTTGGATTGATATTCCGAAGCTGTCTGGTGAATGGAAGAAAAGAGAGGTGGCGTCACGTACTTGTGCCCCGAAATGTTGTAATTTGGATTATGAATTGTCATTTTCATTTTTTTACCTTATTAATAATTTATTTATAATTTTGTTAACGCTACTTGGAATTTTAGAGGATAGCGCTGGGGTTATGCTCTTCAACTACGAGGTCTTAGATTTTTGTGTTAGGTAGACTCGTAGACTTCATTTACTATCAATTCTTCATTTTTCTCTTCTATTCGTACACACAGAGAAAGGATTAGTTGAATCAAATCATATTTGATTTGTTTTGACTAAATTTTATGGTTTATCTGTGCGCCTACCTACGTGGTGAGTTGCAGGTACTATTTAATATGAGTTAAATTGACGTTGGTTAAAACAACACATATGTGAGTTGATTATTTTTAATTCCCGATGGTCACAACAACTACTTGTGATAGTCAAAACTGCTTGTGATGGTTGAACCAATTATATGTAATGGTTAAAACAACTACAGAACAAGGTTACATCAACTACTTGTGTATGTTTCTCCAATCACTCCTATGTGTTATACCAACTACTCGTGTAAGTTATACCAACTACTCGTGTAGGTTATAACAACTACTCGTGTAGGTTACATTAACTACTCGTATAGGTGACATCAACTACTCATGTAGGTTATATCAACTTCTCATGTAGGTTATATCAACTACTCGGTTAGGTTATATCAACTACTCGTGTTGGTTATATCAACTACTCGTGTAGGTTATACCCACTGCTTGTTTAGGTTATACCAACTACTCATGTAGGTTATACCAACTACTCGTGTAGGTTATACCAACTACTCGTGTAGGTTATACCAACTACTCGTGTAGGTTATACCAACTACTCGTGTAGGTTATACCAACTACTCGTGTAGGTTATACCAACTACTCGTGTAGGTTATACCAACTACTCGTGTAGGTTATACCAACTACTCGTGTAGGTTACATTAACTATTATAGTGTAGGTTGAAATATCGGACTAGTTAGCAGTAGCCAGACTTTTTACAAGACTTATTCAGTCACTATATTTACTCTATTAAATTATAATCTCGAGTTAGGTCCCGGTATCAATTAGATTAGACTATTTATTTTCTAGGACCAAATCTAACATGTTCACATTTATTTTCTACTTTTGCTTCTGTGATATGCATACTATTTTAATTTAAAAAATAATTGATCACCTAGACCTATCCTTGCTTTTTGAAATGTTTTCGATCCTATGAATTGATATATGGTTATCAGTTGTAAATTAATAGATTAGATTGAATAAGTAATCTCATCAGGTCAGTTTATAAATAAGTAGTTAGATGACATAAATAACTTTACGTAGTGATAAATAGGTAGGCTAGATGAATTAATTAACCAGGCTAGATTACAAAAGTTGATAAATCTTTGATATGCTGCAATTGTACTATAACTTAATGAATAATAAATTAATGATAAAGCCTTTATCTTCTAAACCATATTTTAGTGCAATTCATCTTACTCATAGGCACTGATATTGAAATATGCTAATAGAATTACCAAGGTCAAATTGAAAACGAAATATAAACATTTAAGTTTTAGATTTATTATTTAAAAGTTTAATTTGAATTCTCGTCACTTTCTTTCACGACTGTAGGTTGCCAATTCCTGAAATAAGAGATTCGTATATTAATATATATTGAATAAAAATTCACAGTATCGTTCATATACATTATCAATAACATCACCTACTCTTTTTCCTTTTGTGATGAGATAGCGACAGGTTCGATATTCTTTTCATGTCTGGAATCCCTAAAGGCATATGAAAAAGTAAGAGCTAATCATATTGCAAATACATATTTAGAAATCATCTAATATTTTCAAATACTTACTTTGACCTAGCATAATTGTTCCTGAACCATTCAAAGGAATTGAAGAGGACTCCGATAGTTGATGACGTTGATCTACTTCATCAATTCTTCATCAAGATCTGAAAGTAGATTCAGAAAATATAGAAAACCATATATTAATAAAGAAATGAAAAGAATTATTAACTGAGAATTCTTTCATATAGGTAAATTATTTATATAAAATGTTAAACTAATTATAAATCTTCAGATGCAGTATAAATTTAGCTCTAATAAATGCAATGGATTTTTCTAGCTAATCCTCATAATTTTGTTCATTATACACTCATAATGTAGACTTTAATTAAATACCAAGAAAGTATAATATATCAAAAGGCTCACCTCTAGTTGGAGTTCTCCCTGCTAAATCCCTGGACGGTGTTCTCCTCCGACTACCTTCCTGGATGGAGTTCTCCCAGTCATAGAAAGCTAGGGTCAAGTAGGTAAATTGCGGCACTTTAACTAACTGCGGTCTCTTATCTCAGAAGCATTAATAACCATCATGACTTCAAGGCACTCGTGAAATGAATAGAACCTATCATAAATTGAGCTTAAATTATGATGTTCAACAATTCAGTATATAGCTAAACTAATTTCAGAATGATTTTGAGACTCTCTTAATAGGGTCACAATTAGAAATTAAAGAACCGAATTTGGCTGTGTAACCCTACCTATAGGTACACCAACTAGTTTTAAAATATATAGATTATCAGACCACTTTACTCAAGATACTAGGATAAGTTCCGAAATATAGGACGGCTCCACATTTTCGGTCGCGTAAGAAAAACTATATTAAATTAACTTTTATTTTAATTAGCTATTAGGTAGCTATATACTATATTTCATACGTGACCGAAAATTTGAAATCGCCTGATAATTTGGAACTTACCCTATTTTGATGACAGCGCAGTAACTGCCTAGCCTATGTAGAAGGGGTGTAGGTCATAAGCCTCCCCGGTCATGAGCCCCCCCGGTCATGAGCCCCCCCGGTCTTGAGCCCCCCTGTTTTTAAATCCTTATTTACCTATACTATTTAATCCTTATTGACACTTTTGTAGTTCATTACTGAATAGACATAAAATATATGTATATCGGGGGGCGTGCCGCCCCCCGAATCCCCCTGCCAGGTCATTAAACAATCATGAAGTGTGCAGTACAACAAACTAGCGGATACAACAAACTACATTAGTAACTCTCAGTTATTTCTATCTAAGTAATTCTTTATTTGTTTAACTAGGTAAATAAGGATTAAAAAAACAGGGGGGGGGCTCGTGAATGGGGGGGCTCGTGACCTAGGGGGGCTCATTACCGGGGGGGGCTCATGACCGGGGGGGCTCATGACCGGGGGGGCTCATGACCGGGAGGGCTCTTGACCGGGGGGGCTCTTGACCGTACCCCATGTAGAAGGTATTGACACTGAAAAAAAACAGCTAGGTAGGTATGATGCTTAAATAAGTTAACATATAATAATTTAGGAAAATTAGTTTGGATATCAGTTTACAAACTGGAAGGCAGTAATCAAAATTTATTATTATAAAAGTTATATACTGATAATCAGCTCTTCAAATAACTACCTATATAAAGCCACCAAACTATCAATCACCAATATTTTAGGCAGACATTTATCAATTTATTAATGGAATTAATTAATAATCGATCGGCAGCGATAATACTATTTAATGCATATAACGCTATTGTTTGCACTTAAACTAAAATGGTATTGAGGAGCGTTCACATTCAACACGTAACACACTTGAAACAAGATTTGAACTGAAAAGTGTTATGCGAATAAATTAGCTTTGAGGAAAGCATAAGTTGCCACTTACTCATTTGATTGAACTCACACATAAACTTAAAAAAAAAGTAGCACTAACTCTCATAGTAAGTTAATTTATACACCAGATAAATAAGAATAACAGTCTTTGTGGGTTCATTATCACACTATGTCATAGTTGTTTTAACTCACACCTAAACTTACAAAAAAGTAGCGCCAATTCTCATAGTAAGTTAATTAATACACTGCAGAATACATTGGATTAACAGTCTTTGTGGGTTACTATAACACACTATGTCATAGTTGATTTAACTCGCACCTAAACTTCAAAAAAGTAGCGCCAACTCTCACAGTAAGTTAATTCATACACTGCAGAATACATTGGATTAACAGTCTTTGTGGGTTACTATAACACACTATGTCATAGTTGATTTAACTCGCACCTAAACTTCAAAAAAGTAGCGCCAACTCTCATAGTAAGTTAATTCATACACTGCAGAATACATTGGATTAACAGTCTTTGTGGGTTACTATAACACACTATGTCATAGTTGATTTAACTCGCACCTAAACTCAAAAAAGTAGCACCAACTCTCATAGTAAGTGAATTAATACACCAGATACATTGAATTGACAATCTTTGTGAGTTACTTCAACACACTATGCCATAGTTGTTTTAACATATGTTCAAACTCCCAAAATGTAACTCCAACTCTCAAAGTAAGTTGATTCAATCCATAAAATGATTTGAATTAACTATGTTTGGTGACACACACGTCATAGTTGTTTTGACACACGTGAAAACATGAATATAGTCAAACCAACTCACGTAATAAATTGATTCAAAGCATAAATTGTTGACCCATTAAATATGAGTAAACTTTTTTCTCTGTGTAAGTACAGCCACTGTTGCTTGTGTCCCGTTTCGTCACATTCCTTAATAAGTGACGTCTTTTATGGGGTAGCTATTGTGCATCCATGAGCATTGTCACCGTTGAAGTTAGATGACGTACTTAGCTCATGAAGCCACTTTCCTTTCTGACTGCTTCTTCCAGTCCCTTGTATTTAATTTCCTTTTTATGTCAGCGATATGGCCTTCGGTTCCGAAGCAGAGGTTAAATTCCTACAGAAATTAAATTCAAAAGAAATATTACTAAAATAAGTTTCAGTATTAGTCCCCATTAGATTTATTAATGCAATCTTTATTGATATAGATTATAGAATATGATACAAATTCAAATAGAATTTGAGTGGAGGAACTGATGGAGAAGTGGTTAAGATGAGGTACATCAAATATAGATATACTAAATGGTATCAACAAAATAATTCTAATGGTGAAAATGTAATACTTATAATTTCTATCTACCATGAAATTACCAAGATATGGTTGAAGTAAGGGTAAGGTATTTACTCTGAATTATCAAAATGATTATGAAACTTGAGACACTCAGTTTTCTAATTTCTATCATTCTGTGATATAACAAAAAACTATTAAACAAGTACGAATTGTAACACGATTTTTTTTAAAAGAGGCACAGTTAACAGTCAAACTTACAAAGTCATGAGAATTGAGGAAACTCATCAAATTATCACTGAAACTATTGTAAACCTAAGAGTACCGATTACTCGCTACTTATATATGGATTTAATTTTATATAATCAATAAGATATAATATACGTTCCAATTCCCTAAGTACAAGTCAGAAGGAAAATATTGTTCAAAATTTTCTTTGCCTTCTGGTCATATGGTACAATTTTACACATTTTCTAACAAGATGTAATACGCATATTTATCATATTCTGAACGATTGCAAATTGATAAAATGGAGGATCTACACTATCGATCGATCGCGCTGTGCCACCTTTGGATCCATCATTAGAACAACCATCAATCGATGATCAGATCGGCTGATGGCGCATAACAAAAATACTTGAGTGACGAGCACCGAACATATAGCATCATATTAGTACTTCGTACTTTAATACAAAATTATTAAAAACTTTTAAATCATATAAAAAGTATATATGTACAATATAAAATGTTATGCGATTATCAGAGTAATAATTACAAAATTAAGAAAAAACTCACATATCTCGGATACTGTAGAGGAACTTTAAGTAGGATACGATTAATACTATTGATTATGTTATTAGTTTCTATATTTATACTTTACCTTATTGGTATATAAGAAAAAGTTTCAACACACTAATATTAAAAGAAATTCGTACCAACTTCCATATCAATAAAAACATCAACCAGTCAACTTGTGATGTTTTAGGAATTTCATATTTAACCAATATCTCACAATGTGTGTTTTTATTAATTATTCTGATATTTCTTCTAACAAAATATTTTTAGTGTGTGTGATTTATTATGTCAATTTTGACATTATTATTATTATTATTTATCTATATGTATAAATTATTGTAAATACACTTTTTTGTATTGGTCGACAAAGCGAATTAGCTTGGTCGACATTATGACTCTCGATCACAAATTTCCGACCAGTTGGTCGATGATTCGATTTGCATAGGTAGGGTAACGATTTACCGACCATTGAAAAAAAATATGTTACTAACATTTTTTTCACCTAATAAAGAAACCAACTTCTGGTAACACTCATTGTTAACTAATATTAACAATTAGAATTGCGGTCGGCAAACGATAATGGAGTAAGATTGGCTTCGACCAATTGAGTCAATAAGCAGTCAATGGGTTCATTTTTTCACGTTTCATCAAATGATAAACATAATTCTATATTTTTAAAGTTCTGATGATACGTTCACCTCGCTCAATAGATCAAACTGTTCGTAAATAACCAGCAAATAAGATTACAATTCACTTCATCACTAATTCTGAGTAAATAATTATAATTTTGAAGTTAAACACAATTTGGTCGAAATATCGATTCGGTCGGCGATTCGATTCTTACTCTATATCTTTTGTGTTAGGTAGGCTCGTCAGCTGAATTTACTATCACCTCTTCATTTTCCCTTTCCATCCGTGAGTGCAGCCACTGGTGCTTGGTTCCTTTTCGTCACCTTCCTTGGTAAGTGACTGCATTTACGGGAAGTATTTTAACCGAATCATGGTTGGTGACTGTTGATAGAGCCCCTTTCCATTATGATTTATAGTTCCAGTCCCTTATGTTTATTTCCTTTATGCAGAAGCGATTCGGCTTCGGCTTTTGGTTCCGAAACAGATGTTAAAACCTTTAATAAATTTGTTTTATGAATACTTCTGTTAGTCTTTCTTTGTTATATTGTCAGAAATTCGGTGCGCGGAAGATTCCACTGAGGAAAATTCCACTGAGGAAGATTCCACTCGGAAAAATCCACTGAGGAAAATTCCGCTAAACAAAACCCAATATTAAATTGTATCGTATTTATTATTTTTTATTTTAAATTGTAATTATATTATAAATTGTGATTATATAATAAATTCTGATTATATCATAAATTGTAATTATATTATAAATTGTAATTATATTATAATTATTATAATTTTACTATAAATATTGTATTTAGTTGTAAATGTAATTATTTATTATAAGTTGTATTTATTATTTTCAAAAAATAATATTGTTCCGTCCAAATGGCTAAATGATGGTCCAAAATATATTTTGATCAATCATTTTACCTGAATAGGTGATAGATACTGTTCCTGTACTTTGATAGCTACACACAGAGAAAGGATTAGTTGAATCAAATCATATTTGATTTGTTTTGACTAAATTTTATGGTTTATCTGTGCGCCTACCTACGTGGTGAGTTACAGGTACTATTTAAAATGAGTTAAATTGACGTTGGTTAAAACAACACATATGTGAGTTGATTATTTTTAATTCCCGATGGTCAGAACACCTACCTGTGATAGTCAAAACTACTCGTGATTGTTGAACCAATTATATGTAATGGTTAAAACAACTGCAGAACAAGGTTACATCAACTACTTGTGTACGTTTCTCCAATCACTCCTATATGTTGTACCAACTGCTTGTGTAGGTTATACCAACTACTTGTGTAGGTTATACCAACTACTCGTGTAGGTTATACCAACTGCTTGTGTAGGTTATACCAAATACTCGTGTAAGTTATAACCAACTACTCGTGTAGGTTATATCAACTACTCGTGTAGGTTATACTAACTACTCGTGTAGGTTATATCAACTACTCGTGTAGGTTATACTAACTACTCTTGTAGGTTATATCAACTACTCGTGTAGGTTATACTAACTACTCGTGTAGGTTATACCAACTACTCGGTTAGGTTATATCAGCTACTCGTGTTGGTTAAATCAACTACTCGTGTAGGTTATACCCACTGCTTGTGTAGGTTATATCAACTACTCGTATAGGTGATATCAACTACTCGTGTAGGTTATATCAACTACTCGTGTAGGTTATACTAACTACTCGTGTAGGTTATACCAACTACTCGTGTAGGTTATACTAACTACTCGTGTAGGTTATACCAACTACTCGTGTAGGTTATACCCACTGCTTGTGTAGGTTATACCAACTACTCGTATAGGTGATATCAACTACTCGTGTAGGTTATATCAACTACTCGGTTAGGTTATATCAACTACTCGTGTTGGTTATATCAACTACTCGTGTAGGTTACATTAACTACTCGGTTAGGTTATATCAACTACTCGTGTAGGTTATATCATCTTCTCGTGTTGGTTATATCAACTACTTGTAAACTAAGTAAATGTATATCAACTATTATAGTGTAGGTTGAAATATCGGTCTGGTTAGCAGTAGCCAGACTTTTTACAAGACTTTTTCAGTCACTATATTTACTCTATTAAATTATAATCTCGAGTTAGGTCCCGGTATCAATTGGATTAGACTATTTATTTTCTAGGACCAAATCTAACATGTTCACATTTATTTTCTACTTTTGCTTCTGTGATATGCATACTGTTTTAATTTAAAAAACTAATTGATCACCTAGACCTATCCTTGCTTTTTGAAATGTTTTCGATCCTATGAATTGATATATGGTTATCAGTTGTAAATTAATAGATTAGATTGAATAAGTAATCTCATCAGGTCAGTTTATAAATAAGTAGTTAGATGACATAAATAACTTTACGTAGTGATAAATAGGTAGGCTAGATGAATTAATTAACCAGGCTAGATTACAAAAGTTAATAAATCTTTGATATACTGCAATTGTACTATAACTTAATGAATAATAAATTAATGATAAAGTCTTTATCTTCTAAACCATATTTTAGTGCAATTCATCTTACTCATAGGCACTGATATTGAAATATGCTAATAGAATTACCAAGGTCAAATTGAAAACGGAATATGAACATTTAAGTTTTAGATTTATTATTTAGAAGTTTAATTTGAATTCTCGTCACTTTCTTTCACGACTGTAGGTTACCAATTCCTGAAATAAGAGATTCGTATATTAATATATATTGAATAGAAATTCACAGTATCGTTCATATACATTATCAATAACATCACCTACCCTTTTTCCTTTTGTGATGAGATAGCGACAGCTTCGATATTCTTTTCATGTCTGGAATCCAGAAAAGCATATGAAAAAGTAAGAGCTAATCATATTGCAAATACATATTTAGAAATCATCTAATATTTTCAAATACTTACTTTGACCTAGCATAATTGTTCCTGAATCATTCAAAGGAATTGAAGAGGATTCCGATAGTTGATGACGTTGATCTACTTCATCAATTCTTCATCAAGATCTGAAAGTAGATTCAGAAAATATAGAAAACCATATATTAATAAAGAAATGAAAAGAATTATTAACTGAGAATTCTTTCATATAGGTAATTAAATTATTTATATAAAATGTTAAACTAATTATAAATCTTCAGATGCAGTATAAATTTAGATCTAATAAATGCAATGGATTTTTCAAGCTTATTTTGTTCATTATAAACTCATAATGTAGACTTTAATTAAATACCAAGAAAGTATAATATATCAAAAGGCTCACCTCTGGTTGGAGTTCTCCCTGCTAAATCCCTGGACGGTGTTCTCCTCCGACTACCTCCCTGGATGGAGTTCTCCCAGTCATAGAAAACTAGGGTCAAGTAGGTAAATTGCGGCACTTTAACTAACTGCGGTCTCTTATCTCAGAAACATTAATAACCATCATGACTTCAAGGCACTCGTGAAAAGAATAGAACCTATCATAAATTGAGCTTAAATTATGATGTTCAACAATTCAGTATATAGCTAAACTAATTTCAGAATGATTTTGAGACTCTCTTAATAGGGTCACAATTATAAATTAAAGAACCGAATTTGGCTGTGTAACCCTACCTATAGGTACACCAACTAGTTTTAAAATATATAGATTATCAGACCACTTTACTTAAGATACTAGGATAAGTTCCGAAATATCGGACGGCTCCACATTTTCGGTCGCGTAAGAAAAACTATATTAAATTAACTTTTATTTTAATTAGCTATTAGGTAGCTATATACTATATTTCATACGTGACCGAAAATTTGAAATCGCCTGATAATTTGGAACTTACCCTATTCTGAGGACAGCGCATTAACTGCCTAGCCTATGTAGAAGGGGTGTAGGTCATAAGCCCCCCTGGTCATGAGCCCCCCGGTCATGAGCCCCCCTAGGTCATAAGCCCCACCGGTCAAGAGCCCCCTCGGTCATGAGCCCTCCCGGTCATGAGCCCCGCTGTTTTTAAATCCTTATTTACCTATACTATTTAATCCTTATTGACACTTTTGTAGTTCATTACTGAATAGACATAAAATATATGTATATCGGGGGGCGTGCCGCCCCCGAACCCCCCTGCCAGATCATTAATCAATCATGAAGTGTGCAGTACAACAAACTAGCGGATACAACAAACTACATTAGTAACTCTCAGTTATTTCTATCTAAGTAATTCTTCATTTGTTTAACTAGGTAAATAAGGATTAAAAAAACAGGGAGGGGGGGCTCGTGACCGGGGGGGCTCATGACCTAGGTGGGCTCATGACCGGGGGGGCTCGTGACCGGGGGGGCTCATGACCGGGAGGGCTCTTGACCGGGGGGGGGGGGGGGGCTCTTGACCGTACCCCATGTAGAAGGTATTGACACTGAAAAAAAACAGCTAGGTAGGTATGATGCTTAAATAAGTTAACATATAATAATTTAGGAAAATTAGTTTGGATATCAGTTTACAAACTGGAAGGCAGTAATCAAAATTTATTATTATAAAAGTTATATACTGATAATCAGCTCTTCAAATAACTACCTATATAAAGCCACCAAACTATCAATCACCAATATTTTAGAATATTTAGGCAGACATTTATCAATTTATTAATGGAAATAATTAATAATCGATCGGCAGCGATAATAATATTTAATGCATATAACGCTATTGTTTGCACTTAAACTAAAATGGTATTGAGGAGCGTTCACATTCAACACGTAACACACTTGAAACAAGATTTGAACTGAAAAGTGTTATGCGAATAAATTAGCTTTGAGGAAAGCATAAGTTGCCACTTACTCATTTGATTGAACTCACACATAAACTTTAAAAAAAAAGTAGCACTAACTCTCATAGTAAGTTAATTTATACACCAGATAAATAAGATTAACAGTCTTTATGGGTTACATTATCACACTATGTCATAGTTGTTTTAACTGACACCTAAACTTACAAAAAAGTAGCGCCAACTCCCATAGTAAGTTAATTCATATACTGCAGAATACACTGGATTAACAGTCTTTGTGGGTTACTATAACACATTATGTCATAGTTGATTTAACTCGCACCTAAACTCAAAAAAGTAGCGTCAACTCTCATAGTAAGTTAATTCATACACCAGATACATTGAATTGACAATCTTTGTGAGTTACTTCAACACACTATGTCCTAGTTGTTTTAACATATGTTCAAACTCCCAAAATGTAACTCCAACTCTCATAGTAAGTTGATTCAATCCATAAAATGATTTGAATTAACTATGTTTGGTGACACACACGTCATAGTTGTTTTGACACACATGAAAACATGAATGTAGTCAAACCAACTCACGTAATAAATTGATTCAAAGCATAAATTGTTGACCCATTAAATATGAGTAAACTTTTTTCTCTGTGTAGGAAGCGTTAACTTCATTCAAATAAATATCTAATCTATAGGTGTGTTCAATGTTAATCTAGCAGTGTAAGATAGTGTGTTTGTAGGAAATTGAACTATATTTGAGTAAAGCAAGGTCTATTCAAAGGTACATTATTTAATCTATGTTTTTGTAAATATAATTGTACTGTTTTTTTTTATAATCTTTACAGCAGAACCCCTAAGTAGACCAGAATTACGTTCCCACATTTTCGTTCTCGTATAACATATATTTAAATTTTCCTCTACTCAAAACTCAAACTTACATTCCAAATGAAAATAACCTCAACTGTAATCAAATTTGCATAACAAGAAGCTAGATAAAATTCCTTTAATAGTTTTTTTAAGTACAATTATCTTCATTACAAGTGGAATACATTTTCCTTAGGTGTTGCACAATGAAAATGTACATAAAAAAAATTTATATAATGAGATTCGCTTACATTTTAGTAAACCACTTAAAAAGAAACACTAACGCGATAATGAATATTACAAAAAGTTAACATTTCTGAAGTATTGTTTTCGAAAATAAGCAGTAGAATTTATATATTTATTTAAATTCAGTGGAACTTTCCGCAGTGGGATCTTCCTCAGTGGTATTTTCCCAGTAGAATCTTCCTCAGTGGAACTTTCATCAGTGGAACATTCATCAGTGGAATCTTCCCCAGTTGAACTTTCATCAGTGTAATTTTCCTAGAACCAGAAATTCATACCTTATAAATATTAGGATAGTGTTAATCACTTTAAAATATTAGAGTGTCTCAGAATCCTTTGAAATCAAACCTATTGGTATGCCTAAAAACGAACATTATAATGTAATAATTATAATTTTATTGAATATAACACTTATGCAATAGAAAAATAATAATGACATATCATATATGCAATAAAATAAGAGCAAGTAAAGAATACAGTACCTACCTATTTTATTTCAAACTACTTCTGGAGATAAATTATTAATAATGGTTTCTTAAATCTATAAATTTAAAAATATTTCAGTAATCATCTGACAGAGAATATGTTTGTTATGATAGGTTTTTATCAAAATCTGCATAAGTTATTTTATTAAACTCAAAACATTGTACATAATGTAGGACCGTAGGTATGTAATGAAGCAAATATAATATAGTTATTTTAAATAATTTACAAATACTTCAAACATTCTTACAATACATTTTGTCATATAAATTTGATGTTAGGCCACAAGAAGTTATTGTTATGTATTTTAAAGTGTGACTACAAATTATAATTTTGAGTTAATTTTCCAATTTGTAAAATAAGATCAGTAAAATATGATTGTTCTCCGTTTGTAGCTAGTAACTTCTAAGTAATACAATTTTTATTTAACCAAAACTCGCTTCTCCCAGTACGCGGGAGTGATGAAGAGAACGTTGTCTCAGTATCCACACCCGTTTGAGAGAACCTCACAATCTATGTTCAAAACAACATCTCCAACTTCAAGCATCTCCCGGTACGCGGTTGTGATGAAGAGGACGTTGCCTCAGTAGCCACAGCCGTTGGGAGAGAACCACAACAATAGTCTTTTAACATCCCCTACGCTACTCTCAGTACCCGGGTGTGGCGAAGAGGAGGAGCCCCAGTAACCACATTCGGGGGAAAAGAACGAAGTTTCAAGCGGCTTTAAATCTACCTTGTACATATTATATAATTGTATATACTTACTATTACTTGTTTTTGTTCCTTATTCTCGTTAATCTTACTTTGTTTTTCGTTCTTTGTTACAAAAACAAAACTGTATTTATAGATCACACTACTGATCAAAAACAAAATAGAAAAACACTCACTCTAACACCTTCTCTCATTTTTAACAAAATAATAAATAGCCCTGAAGGGTTAAAACCTCAAATCAGCTGATTTTAAACTACTACTTTTACCTACTCCACTCAAACAATGCGATCTTTTCACCTTTGTATCTTCTACTTTATTTCCTTTTCGAACCTAAGTTCATTTTCCCTCTTCTGACCAAACTGGCCCCCCTCATCACTACGTCTAGATCTGTCTTGCACCCCCCCCCCCTCAAACTTCTAGTAATAAACAAATAATCCATGTTTCTAATTTTGAATGTGTTCATACACATACAATATAATTAAAATGAAGCAAGGTATTAGTGATGAATAACACATTATTCTAATAGAATTTATGATTAATACGATAAACATGCGTACAAACGCTTTATACACACAAAAATTAGAAGAGTTACTGAAGTATTTAGATAGCGATTAAGTGCAATTGAATTAGTTCAAACTGAACATTATCTTCTACAACAACATATATTGGATATATTTTCTCTAATTCCAGTTGCATAGAATTTTTCCCTTGTAAATTTGATGTTTTTTTTCGAGAATATTTGTAACTTTTTTCTATTAATTTAATTATAAGAATTAATGTTAAACTAGATGCACATTTAGTGATATTATCAATTCATATCTATTATCAATAAAAGAAAATGGCGAATGTTTAATATTCAATGTTCATGTAATTTCTACCAACTAATTAATATTGATGTAATATTGATTAAATACAATGTGTCGTCTACTAGGTACCAGGGTACAGGAACATAATCGGGTATAGTACCTAGCAGACGATACAAAAATATGACGTCACCACAACAACACATTCCTTGTTTGTGACCGAGCGTCCCATAATTCCTCGTATTTGCATGTTAATATCGAGAAGTTTGAAGTCATTTTATAAGGGTTTCGTGCAAAAGAAAAGCGAAAATGGCGATTG
The DNA here is from genome assembly GCA_947561585.1 of Caprella mutica. Classification (NCBI taxonomy): domain Eukaryota; kingdom Metazoa; phylum Arthropoda; class Malacostraca; order Amphipoda; family Caprellidae; genus Caprella; species Caprella mutica. The sequence continues at coordinate 8,229 of CANNZV010005797.1, read as the reverse complement.
AACCTCAAAGTTGAATATATAGATATAATTCAGGTGTGTTTTTATTGTTAATTTCTTTACCTTATCTATGAAAAATAGGGTCTAGAAAATATGCTACCTAGGAGCGTAAAGTAGTGCTAGTTAACTGCTAAATTGTAGTTCCTATGAATAACAAATAAGGAAAAAAATAATGGAATACAATTTAACCAATGCCTAGTTAGTAATTGATCAGAAAAAAATTAAATTTAGAAGTGCTAAGTTTAAGTAGGTTTTCCCATGTTTCAAAGTGTGGTCAGAGTCGCCATTTCCAGTCATCCGGTGGTCACGTCAAACTATAGATTCTATCAGCTGATTACCATACCCTATGTTCCTGTACCCTGTGTTAACTGGATTATAATCAATCGTCCCACCAAGTTTCATGCAATATGGTTCAATACTTTTTGAGTTATAAATGACCTTTGACCCAAAATTCTAACAGATGGTTCCTGGACACTTACCAATTGTATCAACAAATTTCAGACAATTTGGTTGAATACTTTTTGAGTTACAAATGGCCTTGACCTTGATCTTTGACCCGATCTCTCCCAAAATCTGATAAAATGGTTCCTGCATATTGTCCAATCGCTCTTCCAAGTTTCATGCAATACGGTGCAATAATTTTTGAGTTATAAATGACCGTGACCTTGACCTTTGACCGGGTCACTCCCAAAACTCTACCAGCAGGTCAATGGACATGGACCAATCGTTTCACCAAATACCAGGCAATTTAGTTGAAATTTTTTTCAGTTAAGCGAATAACAAGATGATAAATATATAAACGACAGATAAAATATGACCTTTCCGCATTTTGCGATGGTAATTATAGGAAAATTAGCTAGTTGCTAGTCATGGTTATAGTCAATGAAAAGAAAACAGAAAATAACCATATGATAGAAGAGAACTAAACTCTCTGAATTACTATGTAAGGTATGTGACGAATTATCAGTCAGTTCCACATCAACAGTAGGTATAATAATTAAATTAAAAATTAATTAATTACTACTACATGTATATCATTTTTTCTTATAAAACCGAAGATGTGGAACTGACGGTTACCCAGTAAACATTACAATTTTGGGTCAGCGTTGGCCCAATTCAGAACGAAACTCTTGGCCAACACTGTCATGCCGGTCTCGGTGTAATGGGCCAGCAAAGGCCCGACGTTGGCCATGGCCGTCTATAGTTTATCAGGCCAGCTCATCATGGCGTTTATAGTTCAATCAGCTGTTCAATGTGGTCCTATGATATCTAATTACTGTCGCTAAAATTAATGGATAAAGATGGCGCGCAACATATTTTCTTCGGTTTTTATGCCATTGCACTCTTCATGATGGTTTTTTCCCTTGTGCTTTTCATGATGTAAATTAAGGAATGTTACGGATTATTTGCAATCAAAATTATGTGAATTTATTCATTATAATATATATAAAAGTGGTTTTTAACTGAACGAATTGCACAGCACCGGAGGCAAATCAGAGACTCGGAAGTTATTATCATATGATAATGATCCTTGTTAGGATTTAAACATTTCTTCTTGTGTTGTTTTGTTAACTAAGTTCTCTAGTTAGTTTGTTAATTAGGACTGATATGCCTAATTGAGTGATAATTTTGTAGCCTTCAGCACTGCCTAGGCAGCTAGGCTATAGATTCCAATTTGGAATATTTTCCAAGTCTATCTTGACATAAATCTGAGCCTAACTTTAGGAATTTTAGATCTCTGAGGGAGATCTTGATTTAATTCCTATGTTACCATTAAATTAGCTGAGGGTGACATTGATTTAATTCCTAATTTCCTATGTTACCATTAAATTAGCTGAGGGTGACATTGAATTAATTAATTAATCAGACTGCAGAATATGGAACATTTTCCAAGACTCTGCCACAAATCTGAGCTCAACTTTAGAAATTGTATATCTCTGTGGGAATACTTGAATTAATTCCTATGTAACCATTAATTTAGATGCGGGAGATTTTGAATTAATTCCTATGTAACCATTAATTTCTGAATCTGCTACTGTGAGTGTGAGACTTGTGAGTCAGAGAGTAACTGTCTCTCAAATTAAAATCTCTGACTCTGTAGGAGGGAGAGAAGAGACTCATTATGCAGAGTGGTGGCATGTCACCAGTCTGCAGAATATGGAACATTTTTCCAAGACTCTCTGCAGGAGTTTTTGACTGAATTTTTAGAAATTGGAGGCATGATACCATCCAGTCTGCAGAATATGGAACAAATCTGAGCCAAATTTTAGAAAATTAAGATCTCTGGGGCCAGAGTGGAATAATAACTCATATCAGATTGACTAGTAACTCTGTTAGGAATTTAGAATAAACAAAAATTACTCATTTTAACCCTAAAAAATGCAGAAATCAGTAAATTATTTTATAAATTTCAACTCCGCAGTGAAAACTAATGTAAAATAAGTCATTTATGCTTCACAATTGGGCTTGTTGCGATGATAAACATCATTAAAGGGAATGCATGAAGTTAGGAGTAACTCTGTTAGAATATATGTTTTCCAGTCTGGCTCTGGGGATGATCTAACTGATTACTGATCTTGAATTAATTCCTATGTTAGCTACCAATAATTTAGATGTGGAAGATTTTGAATTAATTCCTATGTAACCATTAATTTCTGAATCTAGTATCTACTACTGTGAGTGTGAGACTTGTGAGTCAGAGAGTAACTGTCTCTCAAATTAAAATCTCTGACTCTGTAGGAGGGGGGAGAAGAGACTCATTATGCAGAGTGGTGGCATGATACCATCCATCCAGTCTGCAGAATTTGGAACAAATCTGAGCCAAATTTTAGAAAATTAAGATCTCTGGGGATGATCTAACTGATTACTGATCTTGAATTAATTCTTATGTTACCATTAATTTGAAATTTTTAGCTGAGGATGATTTCGGATGATTTCCTATGTTACCAAGGGGGAGATTTTGTATTAATTCCTATGTTACCATTAATTTAGCTGAGGGAGATTTTGAATCTGCTGCTTAGAGTAACTCTCTCTCAAATTATAATCTCTGAGAGTCGGGAGACCACTCTGGAAAATACCTAAGGCTAACAGATGAATTTTAGAGGCTAATTGCTGCAGATTATACAGTTCCCATTAATTTATTATTGTATTTTAAGGTTTGCTAAACTCCAACAGAGTAATTAATCCACCAGAGAAGACCACTCTTTCCAGAGTGGTCAGGAGACACATTATGCAGATTGGGTTATCATTAATTTGGCTAAGTGGCCACTAAGGGAGATTCTCTGCTTCTGAATCTCCCTTCAGTCACCTGGACCTTTTGGATGGTGACCAGTTATTTTGCCCCAAATTTTTTTTTGCTGCATGACTCTTTCATGCCTCATGGAATCATGGTATGTCACTTGAGCCCAAAAAAATTAAAATGCTATAAATTATATATATAATGAGATATAGCAAATGTAAGTCCATTTCCCCCACCCAAGTTTGTAAGTGACAAAGATTTATACTCTACTGTTTTTTACTATAAAATGAATATACCTTATTTTGCTAAATAATTGTCATATTGCCAGCAAAAGTGTCACGGCGAAAAGGACCTAGAACTACTTTGGACCTACCTAATTGTTGGTTGATTTATTTATAACATCCCTATTTTGAACCAATAATAATAAGAGAAACTATTTGCTGTGTGGTAGAAAATAATCTGAAATCTAAATATAACTGATTGAGAGAAAGTAGGAATTAAATCAAATATATTACACTATTGTGTAGCTATAATAACTTTAATTCGGATTTGCATACTTGATGCTATAAAAAATGGAGTTCTAGATTCTGTTGGCAATATAATCTGGATGATTCAATCCCCATTAATTCACTAGTATTGGTGTCTGAACTTAATCCTTATTTTCATTTTTGCAGATTTGTGATCTCATAACTAGTTAAGTATATTTACATGTTCTTCATATATCTAGTTACCTAGCTACTGATAAGCAAAATATTGTCTACAGACTAAAGTGAGGTTGTATAGCAGCTGTTGATTCAACTTTTAAAGGTAATTAATCATTTAATTTTTGAATGTCAATTATGTCCACTGCCTATCTAACTACTAAATACTAATATTTCGTTTTTTACTGAATCTTATCACAATAATGATATAATAGTTGAAGCATATGTTTTAAAATAATCTTCATATGATTAGGTACTTAAAATTAGTATGTAGCTAAAATTTTTAATTACTTTTTTTCCAATTAGAACTAGCTGTAGCTAATAAATTTACAAAAAAATTGTATATATGTGCAATTCTCAACTAATTAAATTAAACACAAACATTGACAGTGTTTGATTATATCATTTGAAGATTACATAAATACCACAGAAGTGAAACTTTATTCTATCTAGAATAAAAGAAACCTTTTTCATTCAGTTTTTCAATTTATTTTATTTTGGTTTAGGTACTTATAGTTTTTATTGCATTAACATATGATTTTTTCAACTTAGTAAAAATGATGCATGTATCTATGCTTTTCAAAAAAAAACAATATCACTATATAATAATAACCAATAATTTCTAATATTTTGTCAAAAGCTTCAATTGAATTACATAGAATGTATTCATTTTATTATTTTTATATTTTCTTTGTATTTTAATACAGTCGGAGCAAAACATTTTCATTAACATTGAAAGATTTTTTTCTAAATTTATCTCTGTTTTCAACATTTCAGAAGATGGGAGGCAATAAATGCTGTGTTCCTGGCTGTAACTGCTATTACAATCTGCAGAATGAATACACTTCTGTTTCCAAATGATTTAGACAGAAAGAATAGAAATTAGATATTCATAATACTGTTCTTTTGTTTGTATTGAAGTTGTAGAAATAAATATTAGTTAACTTTAACAGAAACAAATGCCTGACTGAAGGTATATGTAACTATTGTTACCAGAAACTTTGTCCAATTAAAAAAGTAGCTATTGTATACAAAACAGCTTGCAAAGTGTTATTTTTTATTATCCCACCAGAATGTGCGTTGAAAATTAATGAAAACAATGATAATTTTAATCTTAATAAATCCACAATAATAATTGAAAAAAAATATATATTTGAAACTTTTCCAAGTGGTATAACTAAAGAGATAAATTTTTTTAATTTTCGAATTTATAAGCTTTTAGACAAAAAAAACAGTTTGATAACTATATTTTATTAAAATAATGGATCAGCATGTATAATATGTCCATGGAGGGTTTCAAAATAATAATTAAAATCTTGTTGAATCAAACTTCACTAAGGAACTGAAAATATTTCATAGGTCTAAACTCTAAAGTATAAACAGTAAGCAACTATATTTTAAACTAAATAAAGCTGTTTGAAGATGACATACCAATTTTAAATGATTAATAGAAGATGTTGATATCTTATCTGAAAAGAAGTGGAACCTTTTCCAGAAGTGTTCTTTTTTTCATTATTCAACACTAAAAATAGTACAATTGAGAGGTTTTTTTGAATGATTGGAAGTCCTTTCAGAATTCAGACTAATTTGCAATGTAGCTCTAAAAAATAAGATTTAGCCAACAACTCTTCTACAAGAGTAGCCATATCAATAATGTATCTTGCAGAATTTGACTATCATTATGAAAACCATTTCATAAAAATTCAACCTTCAAGTGACTGCAATATATGGGAGAAGGATATGACCAAGATATTTCAGCAAAAGTAGGTGTGGTGCCAGGCCATGAGTGGTGTCGATGCTTACTATGAATCATTTTTGAAAACATTAATCTGGAAAAGAGAACAATATTTATAAATTTATTCTATTAGCTATAGATACATGAACTAGCCCAAGAAATGAATTACTATCATTATGAAGTTGATTATGAAGATAACCATGATATTGATTTCATTATTAAGGTATGAGAAATATTCTATTATTAAATAATGAACTCAAGTTTAATCTATATATATATAAATGATTTCTGGTCGTCTTTACCTTCGTCGGCTTCGTTCCTTGGAAGGCAGCAGCAAATTTATTTCACTTGATATGTTTGAGGACCTTAATTTAGCAGAAGTTCTGAAAAACATAATAAATTTTAGTATAAATAACTTAACATTCAAATAAAATGAATAAGGATTAATACATAATTATTTTTGAATCATTTAATAATGAAGTTTTAGGAATGAAAAGGGTAATACATATTGTGGCTAAGTCATGATGGTTTTATTATAAACAACTCACAGAGATATTAGATGAGTTTGAGCATAGGTTTTCAAGATTAGATGTAATACATTACTTGCAGTACCTTTAGGCTTTAACTACATGATTTTTTACATAGATTTCTGAAAAGAACAGTTAATAGAATACATAATGAACTTCACTGAGTTATACATTCAGTAAATTACCAGCACAAACAATTTCAAATGTTTTTCTATTCACTCTATTATTATCTGAGATGAATGATATAACTTATAGCTAGTTAAGCACGGAGAGATTCTCTAGTTAAATTTTTCATAGGATATAGAGTAGAGCTACTAGCTATATCTTTATTTGAATTTGATGACTTGATGGTTCCATATGAATTTCATCAATCAATAGGTAAAATAACATCTCATTATTATTCAGCACATCTATTTTCTTCTGTAAGTAATTTCTGTTAGATTGTTGCATTCCTATTTTTAAAATGTCTCTATTAAATTATAATTTTTTAATGTAATATGGGCAAGGCATCTTTTATAAATGTGAATCTCTAATTAGTATTAGTTTATAAACTTGAGGACCTCCTGATTTTACTTACATGAATAGTTACCTATACTATATAGGCTATACCATATACAGTATACTGAAAATAGTAATTAGGTACCTACCTACCCACTCCTGTCTCCTGAGTCTTGATTTGAATAGAAAGTAAAAAATGATAACTGATACCTCTGTTGACACAGTTGACTGTTATTATATATATTTGATTGTTAATGATAAACAGATAATATTAGGTAAGATTCTGCAACCTTTAAAAAAATAAAATCTTGAGAGACATATTAGTCATACTTTGCAGCCTGGCAGTAGGCTAGTCACAATAGTAGTGAGGAAACTGGGAAGTGGACCCATAATTTTATATTTGTTATCAAAATCTCTTTCTGACAGTCTTATCATATTATTTAAAACATTAATTATATAGGTACTTATTTAATATCTATGAAGAAAATATATTTGATCTGTTCTGTTTTTAATTTTGGAAGATGTTTCTAGCCTAGCTGAGTAGGGACTTAGGTATATGAATGGTTCAGTCCGTTCTACTTTAAATTCATTAATTTTAACAGTTTCAGATAAAAAGAATCGGAAAAAAAAACTTCAGTCCTATCAATCATGCCTTTGGCAATATTTTCATTCCCTATTAGAACTATCGTCAGACCACTCTAAATTGGTTTAAACTGTAAAATAATGCGAGGACAACCTCCATTTTTTATTGAATCGCCATCAAGCTCTTGTGTATATATGTCACGCGCGTTTGAGTGATCTGCAATATCGACCGATTTCGCTGCGCAATCTGTTGATCAACAGTTTGCGCAGCCATCGATCGATAGCGCATTCATCGATCGATCCCTGCGCGTTCGAATGATATGATTTTTTTTTTAATTTGTACATCAAAATCGCACATTGGATTGCGTATATCGATCGATTGCGCAACCATCGATCGATTTCTGCGTGTTCGAATGATATGATTTTTTTTAGTTTGTAGATCAAATTGGCACATTTTATAGCGTATACTAAAATGAATCATATCATTCGAACGCGCAGGAATCGATCGATGGCTGCCCTATCGATCGATTTCTACTCGTTCGAATGATACAGGTTTTCTTTGTTTATTCGTTTAATTAATTGTTTTGTTTTTATTATGAAAATACTTTTTTATATTTAATAAGTCGACCATCAGTCGATTGTTGCTCTATTGAATGTAACAATTTGATGCATAAACTAACAAAATCTATATCATTCAAACGCGCAACAATCGACTGATGGTTGCTCTATTAAATGAAACAATTAGATGCATAAACTAACAAAATCAATATCATTCAAACGCGCAACAATCGACTGATGGTTGCTCTATTAAATGAAACAATTAGATGCATAAACTAACAAAATCAATATCATTCAAACGCGCAACAATCGACTGATGGTTGCTCTATTAAATGAAACAATTAGATGCATAAACTAACAAAATCAATATCATTCAAACGCGCAACAATCGAC
>CANNZV010005796.1:0-23328 GCA_947561585.1 Caprella mutica | reverse complement strand
TTCGGAATTAATGAGATTTAATAAAGCTAGAAATCTACTTTTACCTCAAATTCGAATAGTTATTAATTTCAATATTAGAACGACAATTGGTCAAAAGTAAATTGCATAAAAAACATACAAGAGTAAATCGTATGAAATATATACCAAGGTTAATTGAATGGAAAATTTCAAAATTATAATTATTCATTTCAAATTATAAAAAAAATACATTTATTCATTACAAAATGAACATTGCATGGATAATACAAATGAAACTATATATCTATACTTTAATTTAAATAATACAAAAATAATATCTAATCACTTGTCAGAAATCAACACATATCTAATCCCCCATTTCACCCAATTACCCTAGCATTTTACCACAGCAATAGGCTCCTCCTTATTGGGGGATTTTTGAACGTGGAGGAATACTCTCTAAAATGCCACATGCAAAAAATAAGAAAGGTCAAAAATGCTATAATAGCATACTACAACAGCTGACGGATACACTTTTCTGTGATAGTACGTGAGTATATCCATAATTATTTATGTATGCAGTACAGGGTGGGGCGTAAGTTTGGAAGCAAATGAAAGTGCATATTATAATCCAACGAAAAATATATTTAATAATTTACAGTTATGTATTATTACATAAGGGTTTTAAGAATTCAAAAATCATAAATTTATTCAAAATGTCCCCCCTTGTTTTTAATAACAGCCTCAAATCTCTTCCGAACTCCTCCTACTGCGGCACGCAACTGTTCTTGTGACACCTTCCAAGATCTCTGGAGCGAACGCTTTAAATCATCCACACTGCGATGGAATTTACCACAGGCCTTTGATTCAAGAATGGACCATACCGGAAAGTCCATAGGATTAACATCTGGGGAGCAGGGAGGCCACATTTCTTTGGAACAAAACCGTGGAAGATGGTCATGGCACCAATTTTGAGTGACATTTGCAGTATGTGAAGTCGCGCCGTCTTGCTGAAATGTCCATAGAGTGTCATTACCGAAGTGATCCTTAGCTGACTCCAACATTGGCGTCAAAATATTCTCAATATAACATTTAGCATTGATTTTGGCGCCTTGTTCCACAAAAATTAAAGGAGATCTCCAAGTTTCTGGAACGGCGGCCCAGACCATTACTGAAGCAGGTTTCATGGTTCTGTGGACAGTTTTTTGGTTGTATGGGATGTCTTTTGCACTTTTACCAATTATTCTGTCATTCCTCCGGTTGTGAGCCATTTCCACTGTGAAAATTTTTTCGTCAGACCAAACAATTTCACCAGCCGTGCCAGACTTCAATTTTCTCAGAAGTGCTTTGCTTCTCTCCAATCTCTTTTTTTTACAGCTTCTGACAGAATCTGTCTCTTTTGGAGGGTGAAAGAGGACATCTTTAGGTCTTCTTTGACAACTCTTCTCATTGTTCTGGGACTAACATTAGCTGTTTTGGCTAACAATCGGATTGACCTTATCGGGTTCCTCCTGATCTTCTCTCGGGCACATTTTATCAGTTGTTTGGTGCGTTGTGAGCGTGGTCTACCACTTCTTGGACGATCAGTCAAGTCTCCTCATTAAGACGCTTCACACACTTCCAAACAGTCGATCTCGCTAATGAGAGAGTCTTTGAAATGACGGAATCTGACTTCCCGGCACGGTGTAGAGCAATAATGGCTTCTCTTTTGTCTGACATTTTTGAATTGACTAAATTTTTGTGAAAAATAACACTGCCACGTCATAATGTAGTGTCTCTACTATAGTTCAAACCCTGTCACCTACTTAAGAACTTATTTTTACGAATTATATTAATGTTTGAAAAATTGCTTCCAAACTTACGCCCCACCCTGTAATTAACCTTTTTTTGCGTTAAAATGGTTTAAAGATTCAAGACAAGAAGGCATAACTTTAAAAATAAAGCCATCTCTTTACTTAAGCTAGAATCTAGGTAGAAACTTATCTCAATTTGTTTGTTTACAAGATGGCGACATTGATTGTGGCGCCATCACCGTTAGTATTTGTTAAGAAATTAATTATATATATATTGATATATTTCCATTATTAGATTTTATTGAACATTACAATTCTACATGAATGCTTTATTCTTACTAAGCAATCGTTTTATTAGAAAAAATGACATATTTTTACAAAGTTTACTGCCCCTTTAAGGTCAAATGAAACACACACTTACCTATTAGTATCTGGCTACTTCAGTTCCATTTTTAAAATACTTACTGCTCATTATTTAAAGCGAATTATGCAACGGAGTTAATTTTGAAAGAGACATTAATTTTGTAATTAATAAAAATCCAGCAAACCCGTTTATCATATCTAATTTTATAACTTAATCGATGAGTGCACATTTTATGCTTAGGTTACCATACTATAATTACACTGTGAACCGAAAGAGTTTACACGAGTGGCAAATCTTAAAATCGTAGAATCTAACTTATTATTTATGTATAATGATTATAATTTTTGTTAACACTTTAATAGAATTATTTGCAGGAATTTACACTATAATCTTATTTAAACTGAAATTTAGGTGAACCATTAAAGTTTGCAAGCCTCCTAAAAAGGGCAAAAGAAGTTCAATTATCGGTAGATGAAACCAAACAAATTACAAAGCTATTATCTGCCGGTAAATCCACATGCTTCATTGCCAAAGAATTGAAGCGTGATCATCGCACAATTAAGAAATTTATCGATCACGGTGGCGTCATCCGAAAAACACCCTAAAAGTCGAAACCAAAAGTGCTTTCTCCTGCCCAAATTCGTAAATTGAAATTTGCATTGATAAAAAACCCCAATGCAACCAGTAAGACAATTTTTGATGAAGCTGGGATACCTGATATAGCCAAAACAACCCGCAATGTGTACCTTCGAAAGTTTGGAACAGTCAAGAAAGTGGTCGCTTCACCTCCTCTATCCAAATTACACCGTCAAAAAAGACTTGAATGGTCTGATAGATACCTGAAGCAATATTTCAGCGAAATGCTCTGGACACATGAGTGCAGGACCACCTTGGATGGACCGGATGGTTGGGCAAGAGGATGGGTTTTGAATGGAAGACAATCCCGCAATCGGATGAGAAGACAGCAAGGTGGGGGAGGATTGGAAATGTTATTGTTGGTCCATTCAGAGTTGAACAAGGTGTCTAACTTAACTCTCAGAACTACTGTAGCTTTCTAACAAAAAATTTCCTTCCGTGGTATCAAAGGCTATCAGAAGAGGAAAAGGAAACCTTCATCTTTATGCAAGATAACGCGCCTTCACATGCTTCCAGGCACTCCAGAGCATGGCTTGGCGATCAGAGCATTGATGGTTCAAAGCTATTGGTCTGGCCTCCTAATAGCCCTGACTTAAATAAAATTGAGATGCTGTGGTCGCTGATTAAAAGAAAGGTTTATGAGAATAACAGGCAGTATTCAAGCGTAGATACCTTGTGGGAAGCTGTTTGCAAAGCATGCAGTGAAGTTTCTGAAGTAAACTTGAATAATCTTGTTAAAGGTGTTGATAAGAGGCTAGTTAAGCTGATAAAAGCCAAAGGTGGAAGATTTGAACATGTGAAATGAATCTCTGAGTTGATGAATAGTTCAATAATTTGATAATCCATTATATCATGAATTATAAATGGGAAAAATATCATATTTATTATAACATCAATGTGCATGATAAAATGTGCAAATATTAGAAGAAAAAAAGACTATTTGTTATTTTTAGTTAGATTTTGGAGTTTTGCATACTGTATCTGTTCACTGTAATAATGAATTTACGTAATAACTTGTGATTATATATTCTTAATGCATTTTCATATTAAAAAATGAGATCAACTTAAGTTCTATTATTTTCCTGTCTGAAATAATTCAATTTTTTGCAATTGCAAACTCTTTCGGTTCGCAGTGTATATATAAGAAAGACCTGGCTATTTCAGGTCTATTTGAAAAAATCATAACTTATCAACTAATTCGAATATTTAACGAAATTAATCTTAGAATACGCGCAAATTTCAACTTAAAATAAATATGAAATCTCTAAGAAGCTCATTTGCATTATTGATAAGAAGAAACAATATTTATTTTAATTCGTGAACGATTTGTGTAGATGAAAAAATTATCTTAGAAGAAAGCCGTATTGCAATGAATTGAATATTACTTTCTGGTAAAGAAATATGCTAAAAATACTTCCAAAGGAAGTAGATCTCCTTTAATCAGCCAATTGGAAGCAATTTTACAAGAAAATATGCCAAAGCCTACTGTTTTTCTTATGCTTTTTTTCTTCTATGTGTGCTTTTGCTCCATGGATATTAAGATTGTAACTATGATACCTACGTTTTATCTTTTGAAAAATAGGCTAAAATCAGCATATGCAAAATTAAAGTTACAAATTAATTATATAATTAAATTATAATATATTACATCTATTTTTTTAATTTATCAATACAATTAATATACAAGCTATTAAAAAATAGCAACTCAGTATCATAATGTTATTGGTTGTTAAAGCAACTGCAATTGATAACGACTAGTAGTCGATTGGTTATTTACTCTAAAATTCTAAATAATTTCCAATGCATTATAAGTGACAATTTTGAAACTGTTTTTGACTTTTCCCGGGAAGAACTCTGACAGGATCAAAATCAGAATTTTTTTAATGTAGCAATCATTAACGGTTTACTTGTGTTTGACTTTGTACCTCAAATTGAGATATCTAACCAGTATATCGAGAAGTATATTTACTTCGATAGAATTTCTTCATTTATTAGATAACTTAACTTCAGCTTGAACATGATTTATACAATCAATGGAAAGAAAGGAAACTCTATATCTGGCAGTACTCTGTTCTGAAGAAAATTATTAGTCACAATAATCGTGAAGTACTTTAGGTTACTGACACTACAGGTAATAAGAGGCAAAAGCTATTTATGCAAGTACCTTTGTATTCTCTATTAGGTTCCGATATTTTGATGGAATGGTTGGATGAAGACATGCTGTGCCGATGAATAAAGATGACGTTAAAGACTTTTGTTTGATATCAATAGAGCAAACCCTCCTGAATTAGATTATAGTGTTTTTTGAGAATGGTTGAAAATAACGCTGAAAATGAATATGATTCAGTCGATAAATTGATGCCTCTTCCAAACTTTGATGAAAACTTCAACTTATGGGATTTCTTGTCTGATGTTCAGGCTGCCTTATGCTATGCCAACTGGATTTTCACAAGTAAGAATGACCATTTTAATTAATGTAACCACTTATATTGAGTAACATTCGAATCATCTGTCACTTCACTTCTGTTGGTCAGTCCCGCTATTATTAAATTTATTAACTGTACAGCAGAGATTTAAAATATTAATTTCAAAGTTTTAGTATATACTTTGAAATTATTATTCGACATACGCTGTTTGTTGTACAGTTTTCTGAAGAATTTAAAAATAGCAGGACTTTTCGACAAAAGTGAAATGACCAGTTATTCGAATCTTGTCAATCTTTTAGCCGTGCACTCGCTTCATAATATGACCATTATAGGACTGTTTTTAAAATAGAACTAAACAAAGAGCGCCGAACTTATTAGCAATATTTTCAGGTTGCTGGACAGAAAAAGAACCCCCAACATTTACTACGCCCTGGCAACGTAAGTCAGAAATTGTTATAAACTATAATGTTACAAATCCAATTAGATTAAAAGTATTCTTTTTCATCAAGATCTACCTAATCTTCTGAATGACGCAGCAATTCAGAACGCTGAAAATAGCAATAACAGTCCTGCATGTCAAATTCATAATGACCAAAGTAAGTATAAATATTATTAATTATTATGATTGGTATTATTTTGAAATTAGTTCAAAATCTTTTATAATTCATTCTCTACATTCTAGGTTTGTTTAAAAATGGCTGCTCTTGTGTTTTTTAACCTAAGAAGAAGGTGAATAGTGATGCTCGCCAATAACCTGTCATCATTCGTGATGTGGATGAACATGTATCAAATTCACCTGTAGAGATTGACCCTCCTGTAACCCGAGTTGAAGATCTTGTGGTCCATACCGTCCCTCCTGAAGTAATCAACCATCCAGCTGTCCCTCCCTTCCCAAAGAGAAGAGGGGCCGTTACCATCATCGTATGATGTGATACCTCCAAAACAAGGTGCGCTTATAAATAATGGTTTTAAATTTATTGAAAAAGGAATTGTGATTATATGTCTTTGTCCTTTTTAGAGGCTAGCACTATAAGGAGAGAGGAGTCTCCTATCTTTGAGCAGCTCTCAAAGATCGAAAGGTATTTCAGATTATTAAATTAGTTTGGTAATATAGTTTTGATTATTTAATTAGTTTGGTAATATAGTTTTGATTATTAAATTAGTTTGGTAATATAGTTTTGATTACTAAATTAGTTTGGTAAATAATTTAAATTTTACTCTCCTCATACAGCGTCTTCAGTTCGCTCGATGAAGATTACCTGAGATCGCTAGTTAGCGACGATGATGATTTCGTTGAACCTCTGCCGCGTAAGAGGAAATTGAAAAATAGGAAGTATGTTTGAATAAAATTATTATCTTTATTTATTCCTATCAATTAGGCAGCTTATAAAGTTTTAATATAATTAGATATTCTTCTATTTTATTTCTACTCACTTGGTACAAAACTATGGAAAGATTTGTGTTCAATTTTCAAATTAATTTTATACGTTTTCTATTCCTATGGTGCATCAGTTATCCTCATTGATTCTATAGTATTATCGGTTACTTTTATTTAAGAAGAGTATTATCGGGGGGGGGGGGATAGTAATTGTATATTATAGTAATATACAAACTTAACATTTAGATTTAAGTAATCAAAATTATTAATCTCTTGACGAAATATCGATATTTATTATTGTTTCTCTGATTTATAATACTTTGCGTCTATTTCGCATTCAAAACATGTGTGTAACTACGGTAAGAAGGACTTCTTAATCTGGTAGACATGTGGTGCAGCAGATTACCTAATGTATCAGATTATGATGGAACTAAATGAATTTATGTTTTCATTCATTTGTTGTCTTTGAATTGATTTCCAATTCATCTTCATTCTTTAATCTATATAAGCATAACACAACAAATTGTTTGTCATTCTTAAATTTAATATTTATCAACTTTTCATATATTAACCTTCGGCACAGTACGATCAATTAGGAAAGTTAAAACTAAAATTAAAGTTTAGTTATTACATTATATACACTCTAAGAGCATCATAAAAGGTTAAGGGGGTACGGCCAAGAGCCCCCCCGGTCATGAGCCCACGAGCCCCCCAGGTCATGAGCCCCCCTAGGTCATAAGCCCCCGGTCACGAGCCCCCCTCCATGTTTTTTTAATCCTTATTTACCTAGTTAAACAAATGAAGAACTACTTAGATAGAAATAACTGAGAATTGCTAATGTAGTTTGTTGTATCCGCTAGATTGTTGTACTGCACACTTCATGATTGTTTAATGACCTGGCAGGGGGTTTCGGGGGGCGGCACGCCCCCCGATATACATATATTTTATGTCTAATCAGTAATGAAATACAAAAGTGTCAATAAGGATTAAATAATATAGGTAAATAAGGATTTAAAAACAGGGGGGCTCGTGACCGGGGGGGCTCTTGACCGGGGGGGGCTCTTGACCGGGGGGGGCTTATGACCGGGGGGGCTTATGACCTACACCCGAGGTTAAGGCGGCTTCACACGATCAATATTATTGACAATATTTACTAATTGTATCAATATATGGATAGTCTGAACGAAGTATTGATCAAAATATTGATGCGATCGATAGAGCTCAGAAATCTTATCAATATTTGAGCAATAAGTGCAGCGCAAAACTTTTTTGTCCCTCATTTCAGCACAACACAAGCTGTTCCTAAAGCCGTGTTTACATTGTCAGTCGGCACTATTTCCCTAGGGATTCAACATAAAGTGTCGAATTTCACCACAACTCTGAGAAGATAACGGAAATGTCATGGCTCGGAACGGCTATGTTAGCAACTAAGCCGCCTGCGGCCTGTCTTCTCAGTGTTGTTTTAAGCCCCGTTCAGACGCTCCGACAAATGCCCAGATTTCTCTGAAATCAGGTGTTCGCGAGCAAATTTGTCCGCGATATGGCAGGCAAATTTGTCCCCGATCATAAGAATCGAAACTGTCAGTGACTTTCAACATGTTGGACAAATTTGTTCGCGACTGTTATTTGAATGAATATTTGCATTTTTTAGTATAAATGTGATTAGCTATTTACAATTCTACATACATATTAGTTACAGACTAGGGTAAGTTCCGAGTTATCGAACAGTTCCACATTTTCGGACACGTATTATAAATATTATTGGAAGCTATTTCAATTATCATTTAACTCTCATTGTAATCATTGTTTTTTCTTTCTTACTTTTCTGTAAATGTGGAACCGTCCCAGAACTTGGTACTTACCCGGCCCATAAATAGGTATGAATTATTTGGTTGTTTTTCCTAATTTTACTAGGTAAGTAGGTACCTACCTAACTAGTAAACATACAGTATTCTATTTAAGGCTTATAGGAAACAGTATTTAGAAGTGAGCGTAAAACGTATAGATACCTATACGTACGTAGATAAAGGAAATTTAAATTTTGATAGACCTATCATGATCTACGATAACTCCCACTTTGCGAGATAGGTACTTGGTATTATACTATAAGTAACTCAGGTTAGATATCTAGGTAAATATTTATATTAGGTATATAATTGGCTAGATAAAATACCTAGATATATATTTATATTATATATCGTCTAGTTATCTAATTACGCATTTATATTATATAATCTGCTAGGTAGGTACCTAGTACCTCGGTAAGAATTTATATTTTACATCCGATAAGTACCTAGGTAATCATTTTTTTAAATTCATGCTTGTTTCTAAAATCGCTAAATTGTTAGGTATTAACTATCAACAACAACATATGATATTTTTCCAATGAATTAATCATGCAGAATCGCGAACACGGATATTTCAGTTTCCTGATCATATTGCTCTCGTCTGGACGCGAACACAGGCAGAAATGAGATTGCCCGTGTTCGCCCGAGCAAAAGTATTTCCAAACTAAAGGCATTTGTCGGAGCGTCTGGACGGGGCTTTTAGGCACGAGGGCGATTAAGGCTCGTTTACACGAGGCTAGTTTACACGCTGCTAGCTGGCGAGTTTACAAGCTGGCGAGTGAGATAGTGATGATGACTCATTCTCTTTTCAACTAGCCAACATGATGACACGAGGCGAGTTCACTAGAAGCTTGTAAACTCGCCAGCTTGTAGCGAGTAAACGAGCCTTTACACGCGTATGCGTCTATCTCAGACCTGACTGAGTAACGACACAGTATAAAGATTAGAGTAGTAGATCAGTTGTGTGTTTTATTATATTTCAAGTGGATGGTGCGTGACGTCAGCAATCTTGAACCAATCAGTGACTTCCAGAGTCATCTGATTGTAAAAAGTGTAGTCAAATCGAAGGGAGTTCTAGAAACAAACAAGGGCAAATTCGTGTGATAGGAAGGAAGGCAAGGAAGTTTGTTATAGGTTATTAAATGTTTAAAGATAGCAAGATTGGATAGAAATTTGTTGTTATCAGTAATTCTCTAATAATGCTGAATCAACAACCATTATTAAAAGTTTTATGTTTGTGGAGACCATTTCCCAAGAATCAAGATGGCAATCCACCAAGATTTTGAATCCGTTCTAAACTAAGTTGAGGTCTCTCACAACTTACTTTTATTGGGATTGTTTTATTAGTTCTATTATTATTAATTAGTAGAGTTGTGACAATATGCGTTTGATATCACAGATCTTGAAGATATTATAGAATGATTGAATTGAGGACTATTTAATCGTTGTACACCAGCGGTATATAGTATTTGATACCATTTAGTTTCGTCTATCGCCTGTCTGTGATAGTCTTAATATCTATGATTTTCTACACATGTTCTCACAACCGTAGTAACTATCTTGATCTAAATATTTAATTTGAATTATGCTTTCATAAAGTTGTAAAAGAGATGTCTCCCATATGAGGTTGGTCTACTCCCCTAATCTTTATACTGTGGTAACGGTTCCCGTTAGCAAATGTTAGTGTTATAATAATATTTATTTATTAAATAATTTTAGAGTTTCTATTCTTCGAAAACTCAGGCTTGTAGTAGACTAGTAGTAAACAGCTGATGTGTACTCGCACGCTACTCAACAAAATACTTTAGGTATCTGATCATTTTGCTCAATGTTTTATCTTTTAATTGATGTAAGAAGATTGATTGATGAATATTTAAGCAACAGATGCAATGTTAATGACTTGAAGAAGCGTTAGGTGCGTCCACTCCACCTCGTGACTGAAATAACACTGATATTTGCTAACGGTAACCGTTACTCAGTCAGGTCTTAAAGCGACACATACGTGTGTACTCTCGCTCGTTTTTAAAACTGCACAGTGAAGATATCATGATTGTCACGGCTTGGAAGGACTATGTTAAGCCCCGTCCACACGGTCAGCTTTTTCAGAAAAGTGACAAACTAAATGACGATAATTTCCTAGCGTCAGCAAACCGTCAAACTTTTCATCAGTTTTGTGATTCCAACATGTTGGATATCGTTATCAAAAAGTTTGTCAAACTATTTGCTGACGATAAAGTTTGAAGTACACACTGACTTTCCGGTAATTATATTTTTTTTATTTGCGCGTCATTTTAGTTTATTACAGCTAGGTACACCTACTAAAACCTCCATTTTTTCAAACTTAGTATTAAATTTGTTTGTATTGGAACTTGGTATTAGAATAGTATTGGTATTATATTGTATTAGAATGTATTAGATCTAAGTTATAGGTAGGCTACGTTGTGAATTGTTTTCTACGATCAATTTTTGACTATCCTTTTCAAGACGATATTTTGTCATTAAAACAAATTATTTTTTCTGGTTTCTTACTGTTCTAAATTAAAAAAATATACATACCAAGTTATATAATTTTTATTTTCACGATATATAACATTAATTTTGACGAAACTGACGCCAGTGAACCTCAAACTTTTGGCGACAAAAATTGACCGTGTAGACACTCCTTGAAAACTGACGATAAGTTTGTCATTTAGTTTGTCACTTCTCTAAAAAAAACTGACCTTGTGGACGGGGCTTTAGCCGCCTGGTGTGAGTGCGCTGTTAGCATTGGGAAGAGGAGAGTGCGAGACTCTGCACCAACCTTCTCTTTCTCTTCAACAGCGAGACACTTGGCATAGCTTTCTCACAGTTAAACACAGACTGATAGCACAGCCACTATTAACCACACTGACGTACTGTAGTATAGTTTGAACACTTTCGTGGTGACAGTGTCGAATGCTCAGTGAGTGATCAACATGCATATTCCCTAGGTGCTGAATGATAATGTAAACATGGCGTTAAGGAGTCAGAACAACTACTGATAGAAATATTGATAGTACATTATTGATATTGTCAATAAAATACTGTCAATACGTATTGATCGTGTGAACGCTGCTTTAGACCCATTTCGCACGAGTCACTGTGTGACGGTCACCAGGTTTTCTCGGGTAAAGGCCCGTCCACACCTTCACTCATGCCTCAAGAAATCGTTGCATGCGTGCGTTCATGCCCGTAATTTCTGCGAAAATCATGATCATCATTCATGCCAGTAGGACGCTTGCAGTCACAACGGCAGGATGGATGTGAACGGCACTCCACTTGAAACATAACAATATTCTTTACTTTTTGAATATTATGGTGTTCTATTATTGATATTTTAATATTTATTTTATATTATTAACTCAGACAAAAGTCGATCTTTATTAGTGATGTTGTTCAATCATTAAACCCTTACTAAACTAAAAACTCTTGTACAATTAAAAATGTTTTTAATTTCATACCACTTCATCAGTAGTAAATTAGTAGGCTATATTGCCTATACGGACAAAGTACATTTTCGTCATTGACTAAAAGCAATTTAGAAATATAAACAGTTGAAAAAACAATTATAAAAACATATTTTCTGATAAAACACAAGTCATATTTTCACATTGATCATGCAATTGTTTAATTTATATAAAGAATCAATCTTAAGAAATTTGATAAAAACAAAATCATAATTGTTATTAGATAATTAAAATTACCTTGGAAATCAAACATATGTGTCTAATTATTACTTTCAGATAGCTATGGTTTACTGTATCATCTTCAATAGACCTGTCAACTTGTGATATCAATTATATTATTGTAGGTAGTACTAGGGATGGGACGAAGTATCGGTATCGGCATATATTGAAAAGTATCGGCCGATACTTGTATGATTATTTAAATTTATTCATTTCATAAATTTTCATTTTTATTAAATTTCTATTATTCTATAGCCATAAATGAAATAAATAATTAAAAAAATTCATTATAAGTACCAATCCAATAATTGACCAACTACCTACTAGAGTTCTAAGTATAATTTCTATTTATTCATTATGACACGCATGGAATGATTAATAAAAAAATTAAAGTATATACGGAATCTACCAATAGGTTTTTGAGTCCGACTATAAATTCAAGATAAAAATTATTCAACTACTGTTGACCAATTTTGCACCTATTTATTACAAGTACCACAAAATGATAACACACATCTGAAAAGTTATCTATTTAATACCAATGTTTTTCAATTAATGTAAAATATGTAAATCACTTCATGTTGTACTACATTGAAAGAGCATTACTGTGTTAGCTTTATTAAACTTACAAGAATAATTTACACTTTAAAAAACTGTAAGTATCGGTATCGGCAAGAATCGGCATTTTTTTAAAGTATCGGTATCGGCAATTGTTAAGAAGTATCGGTATCGGCAATTGTTGAGAAGTATCGGTATCCGTTGATTTTGTAAAGTATCGGTATCAGCGAAAATTTTGGTATCGTCCCATCCCAGGGTAGTACCAATATTATAATCACAGTAAATAGGTGTGGACGCGCTGCACTAATTTGCGTGGAGTCATGAACGCGGGCATGCGCGCAAAAGTACGTTCATGAGTGATACGTGTAGACGGGCCTTAAAAGGGTCTACAATTAGTGACTGTCATGTTCCAAAACCATCTTTTCCCTTTCGTTTGGGGTCTACAAATTATTATCCATCTAGGTTCTAAACTAGCTGAACTTGTCCCATAGAGCAGCTTAAGTCTCCGGGTTCTTTTATTTCTTTACTTGAGTTATTCATCTGAATTCAATGAAACTGACTCTAAATGGTAAAGGTTGGTTAAAAAGGCTACATATTAGAAAGACAGGACAATGAAACACCAGGATTGGTTCCTGAATGAATGTATTCTGAACAAGTTGGAATAGTACAAATTCTAAGACTTACGCACAAGTCTTTAAAATAGAGGAAGGTGGATTTTAAGAGTTCTATAACCAATCACAAACATAAGTTTTAAATAAACTAAGGGGTGGAGTAGCCAGCTCACGATTCCCCTTGGCGGAGCGAAGTCCTGACCGGCGAAGTTCACGGTACTAGGAACTGGACTGAGCCATCAGCTTTGAACTAATGAACGCGTTAGCTAGATGCTAACTGATTATAAAGGACTGGCAGGGAGGCTTCAACCTTCCAGTGGATGAGTACACATCCTTTAAGGTGCTGATAGTACAATCCAAAAGTGTTTTTCTACTCACATCAGAAAGAAATAACACACAATGCATTATTTGAATTTAATACGCAAGTGTTAATGACTTTGTATACCAATAGCATATATATCCAACAGTTTTACTAGTATTCCTTTAGTAAAACCTGATTTTCTAATAAACAGTCAAATTAACTACCATAAAGATTATTATTTCAGAATCTATTGTTAACTATTACATGATCAGAATGTTACAAGTTTCTTAACTAGTAATTAAGTATTTAAATTAGAATAATTTAAATACTTACTTAAGTAATTACATAATTCCTTTTAAATTAATCAAGTACTAATTTCAATCCTATCTATAGGAAAGGAACTCCCTAATACTGAATATTTCTATGTTATATATCTGAGTTACAAAGTTCATGAAGTTATATAACTGGGTACAAATTTATAAAGTTATATTCTGAGTTACAAGTTATAAAGTTATTGTCTGAGGTTACAAGTTATATTAGCGGCTTACATCAAAAGCTATTCGTTTATAATTATATTCGAACTCTTAGCGAGAATAACACAATCATAAATGTAAGTGGCATTTCCTCCTATTGAACAGTTGTGCATGATTAAAAGATTGTGCACGATTAAAGATTATAGAAATTGAAAGATAAAGTGAAGATATAGTTTCAGTGTATTAACAATTGACGATTGTTAATATCACTCCCTCTCTCATGTTTCAACTAACTTGTCGGTTTCAATTCAGTCTTACATCAAGTGCCATCTCTTAGATATAAAATTCTAGGATTGCCTGATTAAAATATTAGGGATTATATCTAAAGATATATATTATAGTATTTCAATTTCTAAACCCTTATTATCGAACACCACTCGGAAAACATCCTATGAAATTTTCGAACACCACTCGGAAAACATCCTATGAAAATTCTTAGAAAATTCTAACTCCCTAACACGAATTATATCAATTAAACCAAAAGAAATTTAATCACTCGATTCATGTATTATGAATTTCAGTTTGAAATTTGATTTGCTAAATAGATCAGTCTTTTCATCATAAAATTGTGGGTACAAAAAGTATATTTAATCATATATAATATAATCATGAATTCTACCTCTGAACACAATAATAATTCAAAATTAGAGTGAATATATATATAGATAAGTTATTCTACTCTTATTCAGAAACATACAGCAAAATAAACCCCATAAAATGATAGAACCAATAATGATAAATATTATCTTTCAATATCTAACTGTAACCTCGTTTTACAATTCAAATTTCCTAAAAAATCAAATTATAGAATTTCAAATTGAACTATCATAAAACAACAACATATTACTGCTAATTTTTTTTTTAAATAAAAGTAATCATTATATTTCTAAAAATCAAGTTTTTATGTTTTCCTTTCTTAACACTTAGATGGAAATAGTTTCCAAGTGAATGTCTATTCATTGAAAACAAAATTATCGTTACACTTATTTTATGTGGTTCAATTCTAATCCATTGTAAATTTGTTCCTAATTTTTTTTTAAATTATTTTATTGAATGTAATTAACCTTCAAATTCTTTCTTCAAATCTAATTTTTTTTTTATTACATCCGAAAAAGTTTCACAAACTTATGGAAATTTAAAATATATACAAAATACTAAACTAAACGATAAATTAAAATGACGATGCAGTGGTATCATCATTCAATATATTTACTAATACAGTATTCTTTTAAAAATTTAATTTAAAATCAGACATAGGGTGTTTAAAATTTTCAGAAATATTGTTAAAAAGATCAATAGTCCTATAAACAATAAAATTTCTTTCTAATTCAGTTCTAAAATTAGGGACTTTAAAATGAGTTGATCTTGACTGGTTTGGTAGGAGTGAGTTGGTATATGGTCTCTAAAATAGGTATTAAAAATATAGAGGATCACGAAAAAAATTCAATAAAAAACAATAAACATTGTCAAATTTCAATAAAGATAAATTCCTATATAAATCATTATTGGATTGATAAAACCTACCATTAAAATCTCTTTTTACATTCAATATAATTCTTAAAATACTGTTTAAAATAGTTCTCAAGGGCTGGAGCAGCGAATTAAAAGATTTTCCATGTACAATTATAGATTGGATAAAAAGGGAGTAGGCTAAGGGGAGTAGGCTTTTTATTCATTAAAATTAAAGGTCCTCTCCAGGCTCCGGGAAAAAATGAGTTTATTACACAATATTACAGAACTAGGGTCTAGGATCATTATTCCGCAAACCGCGTACAATTTGGTTCAGTAGGTATTTTATTATTTGCTTTTAAAGTTTTTTAATACTCTGTGAGCAACAATCGAACGAATCTCCAACCTTACGCTGAGAAAGAAGATTGTACACTCTTTGTTATGATTGTAAATTTAGATTTTTAAACAAACAATGCATTTTGGGGTCTCTATTATGATATTAATTGTTTCTAAAAGTATATAAACGTTTCTATAATAAGTTTATCCAAATTTAAACCTTTAAACGAATAATAAATAGATTTATCAAACCAAATACCTAGTTGACAATCAAAACAAATGGTGTACATTCTTCTTCTTTACACTGAAACTTGGAAAGTCGGAAGTAAAGTAGATTTTATAGAGTTTGGATGATAAAAATCTTTAAAAGCATATAAAGTTAAAAATATTCTATCAAATTTTATGGGGTTTGCAGTAAAATGATAAGAAACGGTAGCCTCGTTGATTTAATCAATAAAAAAATTTGCTTGGAGGGGACCTTTATGGTTTTTCTGTTAAAATACGGGGCTGCTGCATATAAAATTCCTTTAATTTGACTTAGTTACTTGCATAAAAACGACAGATGTTCTTTAAAGGTTAATCTTTCTTCGATAAAATGCCTAGATATTTAAAATGATGAACCTTTTCTAAAATTTCATTGTTATAATAGATATCTGGTAGGGTTATTTGTTTATGGGAGTTAAAAAACACAATTTTGGTTTTTGAAATGTTAGGGGTGAGTTTATTAACATCCAGCCATTGAGATAACTTGCTAATGAAATTATTCAATTTAAAAACTAGACTATCTAAATATTTATCCTTACAATAAAACACTGCATCGTCAGCAAAAAGAGTACAATTAAAATCATTTTCAGTGGCTACATTAGATACATCATAAAAATAGAAATTGAAAAAATTGGACTTCAAGTCGATCCTTGGTATAAACCTATATTCATTGTCTTAAAATTAGATTTAAAATCGTTAATAACTTAATATATACATACTGCCGTCTGCTGCTCAGATAACTAACTAAAATTTTATTAAAATTGTCCCTAATGCCATAGTGGTGAAGTTTTTATATAAAGCTATACAATAAGATGGTGACAGGACAAAAAAACCCGCGGTCAAAAACCCCGAGGACAAAAAACCCCGGTGCAATAACCCCCCCCCCCCCATCGGTCAAATACCTCCCGTGCAATAAACCCCCGGTACCAAAAAATAAATTCAAAATAACAAATTTTAATTAATATATTTACTGCATTATAATTTATTGATATTATTAATGTAAACATAATTCATTGCAAACAAATTCGTGTCAACTATAACTAGTATTTGCTAAAAACAAAATGCATTGTGTTCCATTGCATGTGGTAGGTACTAGGTTGTGTAACATAACAGACGAAGAACCTAGGTAACTCTTCCATAAACTGTTGTGTAACATTAAAGTGGTGTCCTTCAGCAGTGTTATACAGCCGATTGGAGAATGAGGTAGTAAGTACTGTGTTTAATTGGTTAAATACCTTGCAGCTTTCTTCCAGTAACAGACCAGAATTACTAGAATTGAAATGTCTGAATGAAGTCCTTCGAACTTACAAAATATACTATTAAAATTTTAATGAGATTAGTGAGGATACATAATGTAATTTACATAAATTATCTCATATTTAGTGATATATTTTCAATATTCTTGTATAAAAACGTTCAATATAAAATAAATGTATTTTTCCAATAAAGTCAACGACTTTTAGGTTTCTTACATTATTCTACAATAATTAGCGGGATTAAAATTTTAAATTAATTGTAAAATAAATTATACAGTGAGATTTTTAATTTTTTAACTAATAATACTTTAGTCATTGGTGGTTAGTTACAGTAGTTTGTGATGTATTAGCTTCCATTACTATTTCCTTTGCTTAAAAGCTTGTAGATTTTGTCCAGTAACAAACATGAATCACTAGAATTTAAATTTGGAATGAAATCCTCATAACTTGTGTATTATATAGTACTGTGATTTTATTAATACGAAATTAGCGTTGAAGCAATACACAAATAAAATTTCTTCGTTCTTGGTGGTTACTTCGTTTACCTTAGTTTCATCAATGCCTTGTTATATATATCTAATAGTGTTTTTCCTTTAATAGACAGATAAGAATTATAAAAAATTATATTATAAATTCAGTCCTTAAAAATGGAATATGTTAAAAATAACAAAGGTAATATGAAGTTGCTGTATGAAGGATTTAATTACGTAAAACATAAATATTTAGCCAATAATGTTATTTCCTATGAATGTGACAAGAGAAGAAACAAAATGTCTAAAGCTAAATTGAAGTTATAGAGAAGACACATGAACACACTCATGCTCCAGATACATCACAAAATATAGTTTTAAAAGTGAACCAGCAACTGAAAGAAAAGGCTGCTGAAACTAACGAAAACACTTCTCAGTTAATCGCATCAGCTGTTAGTTCGAAGGCAGGTGAAGTTGCTTCTAAATTAACATCCGTGCATCATCTTACTCAAAACGTTAGAAGATATAGAAGTAAATGTCATGATCCTTTTCCAACTTGTGCGTGTGATTTATTTTTAAATGAAAAATCTGCAGTTGACAAAGAAGGTGAAAATTTATTATTGGGTGATATAAATGTTGATGGGAAACGAATTCTAATAATTGGTTCAAGAAGCGGGTTAGAATTTTTATCTCTGTCAAAGCATTGATTTATGGATGGAACTTTCAAAGTGGTTCCATCCATATTTTACCAACTTTACACCATTCAAGGTCTATAGCAAACTAATTATGTGCCATGCGTGTATGCTCTTCTAACTGATAAAAGTGAAGCAACGTATACCGTTTTAGCTGAGTCTTTAAAGAACTTGATTAGTAACTTACCCATAAGTGTAATGCTAGATTTTGAAAACGGGATGCATAACTCAATGATGAAAACCTTCTCAGGGATACAGGTCCAAGGTTTTTTTTTTCATATGTGTCAAAATATCTACAGAAAAGTTCAAGGATGTGGTTTACAGAAGAATTATCAAGAAGATTTAAAATTTTCCCTAAAAATAAGAATGATTGCTGCAATTGCGTTCGTTCCACCAGAAGAAGAGCTAGAAGATTTGATACCGGAGGAGGCATTGCTTAATTATTTCGAAGATTCATATATTGGCCGGCCTTGTCGGAAAGCTCGACGTCTGCCAACATTTTAAATATCCATCTGGAACATGCATGCACGAATTTTGAATGACTTGCCACGCACCAATAATGCATGTGAAGGGTGGCATCACCGGTTTTCATCATTGGTCGCCCGTTGTCATCCCTTTATTTGGAAATTTTTTGAAGTCCTTAAAACTGAAATTGGTTTTCAAAAAGGCAAAATCATCTAACTACTATTGGGCCACGACGCCAGCCAGCAGAGAAACAAGTATAAAGATCACTCTCATAGAATATTTATGATTGTCAAGGGTTATGAACGTGGCTCTATGCAAGATTACCTTAAAAATATTGCCTATAATTTAAGTTTTCTTAGATAATGTTATTTGTAGGCAAGATTGTAGTGAGAATTCCAAAAAAAACCTTGTTATTAACTTATTCCTCATGAAAAGACGCACACAGCTAACCTGCGCTGCAGACTTCAACAAATCAAACCAAGAATTTAGATAAATGGAAGAAACAGATTCACTGAAAGACTTTGTAATAATTGTGAAGTGAAAGTCAAAATACTTAGAATAAAGAACATACAGGCAAGAACATAAATGAAACCTCATCTGCGCAAGCAACACACAGATAAAAGTCAAGTTCTTTTGGAGAGACTTAACATCCATTTCTTAGGAAAAAAACATTGATTTAGATGGATCTTTACATGTTTCTCCTGAAGTGGAAGATTTTGATTAAGAACTTCCATCTCAGAACTTCACTACCATTATATTAGGTACAAAAGTAGACAGTTGCAGGACTCCAACTCTGAACAAAATCCTGGACCTGTTTCAGTCTATATTACTAGTGATTTAAATTATATAACAGGAGAGCAAAGTAGTATTCTGGCCAGACTCCATGAAATGAGGGAACAAAAAGAAAAATTGTTCCCATCGTTAACAATGCTCGAGGTTGATAACAAGATCAATAATAATTTTTAGATATCCGTAATAAAATGGCCAACTTGAAGGAGAGAAACATTTTACAAAACAGTTGAATGCAAAAGACACTGGCTTGCTATTTGTAAATAGAAAATTATCCACTGGCGTTTACAAATGAATGTGAAAATATAAAATGAAGGTTTTTATTTAGAGGGTAGGGCTAATGAGTTTAAAGTAAATTTGTGACCCACTTTTCCTTTTTTTTAATTTGAGATATCAAAAGCGACCCGGTCCATTGAAAAGGTTTGCCACCCCTGGTCTATAATATCCCCGATTAATATACCTGTTATATGAAAATAGTACTAAGGGACTACTGGCCGTAGACATGCGTCATTTCATATCGAACATAATTATTGCGTCAAAACGAATGTGTAATAATGGTAGGAAAAGCTCTGCAAAAGAGATCTCCAATATATATTGATGAATTGAAGATAGAATTTGAAATAAAAAATTTAAACTCTACTCTGAATTACTAATTATATATATAATATATATCTGCAGTAATATTTATTTGAATTTCCTTTCTTGTAAATATATTATGTAACACAATTTTTCTTAATCAATCTCACCTGCATGATCATAAAGTTTGTAATAGTTAGGGCGAAAACAGCTTAATTGAAACTGAAAATAATAAATTACCAAAGTTACTCCTGAAATATTTTCTATACCAAGTAATGTAAGTGCAAGACATGACCCACTCCTATTTGACTTGTTGTAAGTCTGAGACGTAATAAGAGCGGGGGACGCCTGTAGCATCTTCTCCTTTCAACCACGTTAAAATATTAATATTGCCCAACACTATTTCCCGTTGGGAAGATGGTGTTATATAGGGATATACTGTTCAATGCAAGGTTTTTTGATATAGCTTACAAGTTTAGCTATTACGCATTTCATTCAAATGAATGTGTTATTAAGCAATGAATATGTAAGCTAATTTTAGGAGTTAGTAGAAATCTCTTTGGCAATGCATTGGTATTCCTATAGATGTGGTTTTACCTATACCCGTAGTATATATTCTACCATTTATCTTTTTTTTTTCGTTATAGCAATTATTAAAATATTCGAACAAAAGCCAATTTAATCGAATCAACCCTAATATTAATATAGCTATACAGAACACGTGAAGACAACAGTTACTTCCAACAATGTATTTACTTTCCTACAAATACATTTTACAGATCGAAGTCAGAAAAACATAGAACAGCTGCCAATTAAACTCTAGTCTATAATTTCACGTATGCCATTTTAACCAAATAATAATATTTCTATTTAAAATTAAATAGAAAGTATAATTTTAAATGTGAATAATTATTTCACACGGAAAAATAACTTTTCATACTAAATATATGAGTTAACTAGCGTCCAAGCTCATTTTTATGGATGAAATAAATAAAGTGTTAAATTAATAATTGAAGGGATAACAGGCCTATTTATACTAAATTGCCTGAAACGGCCACAATTTCAAAGATATACTTAATTGAGGATATTTAATTGGCTATTTTAAATAACTAATTTAAATATTTCTCGTTTTCTATGCTGTTCATTTTTAGGGGAGACTAAACTAGAAACAACTTTTAATTTAATGGACTATTTTAATCATTATTGCAGTAATGTAATTTATAGTTTCCATTTATTTGATAATATAGTGAACATTATCTTTATTATACAGGGTGGGGCGTAAGTTTGGAAGCAAATGAAAGTGCATATTATAATCCAACGAAAAATATATTTAATAATTTACAGTTATGTATTATTACATAAGGGTTATAAGAATTCAAAAATCATAAATTTATTCAAAATGTCCTTCCTTGTTTTTAATAACAGCCTCAAATCTCCTCCGAACTCCTCCTACTGCGGCACGCAACTGTTCTTGTGAAATTTCCTTCCAACATCTCTGGAGCGAACGCTTTAAATCATTCACACTGCGATGGAATTTACCACCGGCCTTTGATTCAAGAATGGACCATACCGAAAAGTCCATAGGATTAACATCTGGGGAGCAGGGAGGCCACATTTCTTTGGACCAAAACCGTGGAAGATGGTCATGGCACCAGTTTTGAGTGACATTTGCAGTATGTGGCGCCGTCTTGCTGAAATGTCCATAGAGTGTCATTACCGAAGTGATCCTTAGCTGACTCCAACATTGGCGTCAAAATATTCTCAATATAACACTTAGCATTGATTTTGGCGCCTTGTTCCACAAAAATTAAAGGAGATCTCCAAGTTTCTGAAACGGCGGCCCAGACCGTTACTGAAGCAGGTTTCATGGTTCTGTGGACAGTTTTTTGGTTGTATGGGATGTCTTTTGCACTTTTACCAATTATTCTGTCATTCCTCCGGTTGTGAGCCATTTCCACTGTGAAATTTTTTTCGTCAGACCTAACAATTTCACCAGCCGTGCCAGACTTCAATTCTCTCAGAATTGCTTTGCTTCTCTCCAATCTGTTTTTCTTTACAGCTTCTGAGAGAGTCTGTCTCTTTTGGAGGGTGAAAGAGGACATCTTTAGGTCTTCTTTGACAACTCTTTTCATTGTTCTGGGACTCACATTAGCTGTTTTGGCTAACAATCGTATTGACCTTTTCGGGTTCCTCCTGATTTTCTCTCGGGCACATTTTATCAGTTGTTTGGTGCGTTGTGAGCGTGGTCTACCACTTCTTGGACGATCAGTCAAGTCTCCTCTCTCATTAAAACGCTTCACACACTTCCAAACAGTCGACCTCGCTATTGAGAGAGTCTTTGAAATGACGGAATCTGACTTCCCGGCACGGTGTAGAGCAATTATGGCTTCTCTTTTGTCTGACATTTTTGAATTGACTAAATTTTTGTAAAAAATAATACTGCCACCTCATAATGTAGTGTCTCTACTATAGTTCAAACCCTATCACCTACTTAGGAACTTATTTTTAAGAATTATATTAATGTTTGAAAAATTGCTTCCAAACTTACGCCCCACCCTGTACAACAGTGAAGAAAGACCATAAATAAATAAATTATTTTCACAGTTGGTTAATTAAAAACTTATTTCATTTGAAAAGTATATTTATAGCATATATTATTGAACATCAATTGGCATGACAGATTAGTGAAAAATAGTTAGGGATAAAAGTAAGCACTTGAATGATAATGTTAAATGCTATTGGTCATGTATCGGGGTACGGTCGAAGAGCCCCTCCCCGGTCATCGAGCCCCCCTGTTTTTTAATCCTTATTTACCTATATTATTTAATCCTTATTGACACTTTCGTAGTTCATTACTGATTAAACGTAAAATATATGTATATCGCAGGGAGGGCGCCCCCTAACCCCCCTGCCAGGTCAATA
>CANNZV010005795.1:0-23356 GCA_947561585.1 Caprella mutica | reverse complement strand
GTTAACGCAAAATCGTATATCGAGGATATTTTGACTCCAGGACAAGTCGAGATGAAGAAGCACTTCAAGGACAGGACTTTTACCTTTCAAAAGGAAGGCCCTCGCACACAGCGAACAAAACTCAAGATTGGTGTGAGCGTCACTTTCCTTCGTCTTGGAGAAAGGAATTGTGGCCTCCTTCAACGCCGGACCTGAACCCTTTGGACTTTTGTGTGTGGTCCATCTTGGAGAAAGAAGCGTGCGCTACAGTTCATGATAATACGGAAACTCTGAAGAAGTCCCTCGAGCGACAATGGGCCAAATTCCCCAAGAAACGTTCCGTGCCGCAGTAAAAGAGCTTCAGAGGTAGACTCGAGAGAGTAATCGATCGCCACCAATGATGGTCATATTGAAAAATAATGAGTAGAACTGTTAAATGGGTGTATTGAGATATTGTGTGATAAGTTTTGTTTTATTTCATCCATCACAACTCATTAAATTAACATTTCTATATGATCGGGGACTTTCTCCACAACCTGTATATAATACTGAATTTCAGTTAATGACAATTATGAGTCTGTTGCAAGACAAATCGTGATTTTATCATACCAGGATTCGTGGTACTTGTTTGCTCATTTTGTTTGCTACGTTTGATTATAACGACATACGATTTGGACTTAGTTACGACAAATTGTTTAATTATGATGTACAGCAAAACCTCGTAATAGACCTGAGTTACGTTCCAAGTTTGTTTGGTCTAGTAAGAAACTCACTTTATTAGTTTCCTACTAGACCAACATCGTTTTCTCTAAAAGTGAAGCGGTGACTTTAATATTTCGATAGCTCTATTTGTTTATGATAACTTTAATGCCAAATTAATGATGATTAACTTACCAATTTTGAAGGGAAACACATGTATAGTATAATCAGTAGGAACTTTTTTTATATATAATTTTTTTAAATTAAATTATCATTATATGAAATTGAAATATTCTTCAGTGTATCTAGATTTCTGTTACTTTTCACATCAGTTTTTTTTGTGAATATTACAGTGACACAGAGAGTTACAGTGACACAGATAGTTACAGTGACACAGATAGTTACAGTGACACACTAAATACAGTTACTGAATATTTTAACCGAATAGAGGGGGTAAGATAACTGTTTAAAAAGTAGGAGGTAAAATCAAACGATTGGCAATATGAGTTTTAACGGAACCAATGTATTTAATTATGTAATGATACATATACAGGGTGTCCGACACTTTTGTTGCCAAACTTTAACATAATGTTGCTTTCGTCGAAATAAACACTTTATATTCCATGAAGGTATGGTATGCTTAGTTAAAGAGTTACAAGGTTAGGAAAGTAGTATCTGTACCATTTATTATTATTAGTTAACGTCATTTTTTTAATGTTTCTATAAGAAACAAAACATTTTTAACAGTAATAATTACGAGCACAAGAAACTTAATCTAAAATTAAGTTACATGTTTACAAAAAGTGTTCAAACTGCCTCCTATTTGTTGCAATGCTGCCGTTCAAACGTTTGTTCAATGATTGGCGGACGCGAGCAGACACAAGAGTTTCACGAATCCTTGCGGGAAAAACGTTTGAACGCTTGCATTGCAACATATGGGCGGCAAATTGAACAGCATTCTGTAAGCATGTAACCTAATTTAAGATTTTGTCTTTTGTGCTCCTAATAATTACTGTTAAAAATGTTTTGTTTCTTATCGCAACATTAAAAAAATAATGTTAACTAATAATAATAAATGGTACAGATACTACTTTCCTAACCTTGTAACTCTTCAACTAAGCATTTTAGACCATACTTTCATGGAATATAAAGTGTTTATTTGGACGAATGCAACCTTATGTTAAAGTTTGGCAACAAAAGTGTCGGACACCCTGTATACTTTGTTCATATAAACGATGCTTATTAAAGAATTATTTTATTTTTGACAAAGTGCCATACGGTTAGGAATAGCTCATCTTTTCAAATAATAAACGATATTTCCACTGTGTTCATCGGTATTCCCCATTTGGTTAAAATAAGCCAGCAATCGGTATGGCATTCGGTACCATTTGTTGTCATTCGGTAAATAGTCCTACCATTCGATGCCATTCGGTAAATAGTTCTACCCCTAGGGATATACATTTTCGATTATAAAGAAAATTTGTTTCTTATCTTGTGAAATTTTGTCACATTATGTCGGATAATGATATAAAAAATTATTTAAGACCGTGTACGTAACTACCTAGTAAGGTAAGTATACTTTATAATACCATGGCATGTTTGATTCGATCGAAAATTTATGACACATGTTCGGTATCATGGCGTTATCACAGTTCATAGAATACTATAGTTGTGACCATCCATGTTTTATATTACCCCTATGTTGGCTCAATGTTGTATGCAAAGAGACGGGGGTCAAATACGGGTTTGTTGTTGTTAGCAGATGACATAATCTCAAAATTTTAGCGGCAAATCCCGCCAAGTGTTTATTATTTATAACAGTTTTTGATCGAATGAATTACCGAGGTGAAACGCATAAGCGACGGAAGACGGATGTGCGCAGCTCGTGACTGATCGTGAGATAACTAATCCTAAGATTTAATTTATTGTAGTTTGTATATATTTTTGAAGGTATGTACTAATTTTCTCTTTTGTGTAAAGATTGCCGATTGGTAGCTTGACCTACAAGTAAGTAATTAGATTGTTCATTACTGGATAGGCAACTATTTCTTTTTACCTAGAAATAGGTAATAAGGTAGTCTTTTAACATATCTATTCAGGTATTGTTCCTTTCTGCTCAGTTTTTTTCCTACTTGTTTAGCTATAGATAGAAATATCTAGTCATGAATGAAAAAGACCATAATGAATCCATACCCCCTGACAAAAATGAATCTATATCAGGATTCTCTGATATACTTTTTCCAGAACAATTTTCTCCAGGATTAGATAGTCAGGACAGAGATTTCTTTGCTTTATCCCCTCTGCCTGCTACTATAGATATTTCCTCCCACTTAATTATAGATAAATAACTAGATAAACAGACTAAAATGAACTTAATTTTTGAGAGAGGAAATGAAGATTCTATGTTGTGTGACCAAAATGTTCAAGAAGACTGTTATTATAGCTCTGTTTCCACTAAGAGAATATATGTGATCTACAGAATGTGTAAATGAAGCTGGTGCAGAGGAAACAGATGCCACAGTTCTTGATCACTTGAATAAAGTAAAAAAAAAAAACAGCACAAAGATGATATTCGTGATAGAAAAGTTGAAAATCTAAACATCATAGATTCAAATGACCATCAAATACATATTGGCAATGATCAAGAGGATGGTGCATCACTATTGCAAACACCAGTTATCAATGAAAAACACTTAATTGAAGATAACAAACCAATTCAAGACGGCAAACAGAGCTAGTAAGGATATGGATAATCATACCATTCACAATATGAATTCTGGAAGAATTCTAATTATTACCCCAGAAGTTCCACTATGAACTCCTTATACATTCTCAAGTCTGTGTCTGGCTTCTAAGTCCTATATGATGAAGCTTCTTCCTCAATTTAGACCGAAAGCATGATTAACTTGTATTTATTTATTTTAGCCTAGGTAGACCAATATTTTGAGAATATAAATACAATTGTTATAATTCAGAATGTTTTATTTCAATGAAAAGTCAAAAGTATTGAATAAAAATTAATATATTATTTGGGGGAAAATTTGTAATATATTGGCAACAGAATCTTGTTAATTATTCTTAAGCCTATTAATCTCTTTTAAAGACTGAAGCCTGGGTGTTTCAACTATAATTTAAAAGGAATCTTGGTAACTTTTGTTCAAGACGGAAGCTTGCTAAATATCTCTCTGAAGCTTAATTCATTTCTGATCAAGACTGAAGCCTGGGTGTTTCAACTATAATTTAAAGGGAATCTTGGTAACTT
Source organism: Caprella mutica (assembly GCA_947561585.1). NCBI lineage: Eukaryota > Metazoa > Arthropoda > Malacostraca > Amphipoda > Caprellidae > Caprella > Caprella mutica. Next base: position 19,416 of record CANNZV010005795.1, on the reverse strand, counting down.
TTGTTCAAGACGGAAGCTTGCTAAATATCTCTCTGAAGCTTAATTCATTTCTGATCAAGACTGAAGCCTGGGTGTTTCAACTATAATTTAAAGGGAATCTTGGTAACTTTTGTTCAAGACAGAAGCTTGACAAATATCTTTCTGAAGCTTAATTCATTTCTGATCAAGACTGAAGACTGGGTGTATCAACTATAATTTAAAGGGAATCTTGGTAACTTTTGTTCAAGACGGAAGCTTGCTAAATATCTCTCTGAAGCTTAATTCATTTCTGATCAAGACTGAAGCCTGGGTGTTTCAACTATAATTTAAAGGGAATCTTGCTAACTTTTGTTCAAGACAGAAGCTTGCCAAATATCTTTCTGAAGCTTAATTCATTTCTGATCAAGACTGAAGCCTGGGTGTTTCAAGTATAATTTAAAGGGAATCTTGGTAACTTTTGTTCAAGACAGAAGCTTGCCAAATATCTCTCTGAAGCTTAATTCATTTCTGATCAAGACTGAAGCCTGGGTGTTTCAACTATAATTTACAGGGAATCTTGGTAACTTTTGTTCAAGACAGAAGCTTGCCAAATATCTTTCTTAAGCTTAATTCATTTCTGATCAAGACTGGAGCCTGGGTGTTTCAACTATAATTTAAAGGGAATCTTGCTAACTTTTGTTCAAGACAGAAGCTTGACAAATATCTTTCTGAAGCTTAATTCATTCCTGATCAAGACTGAAGCCTGGGTGTTTCAACTATAATTTAAAGGGAATCTTGGTAACTTTTGTTCAAGACGGAAGCTTGCTAAATATCTCTCTGAAGCTTAATTGATTTCTGATCAAGACTGAAGCCTAGCTGTTTCAACTATAATTTAAAGGGAATCTTGGTAACTTTTGTTCAAGACGGAAGCTTGCTAAATATCTCTCTGAAGCTTAATTCATTTCTGATCAAGACTGAAGCCTGGGTGTTTCAACTATAATTTAAAGGGAATCTTGGTAACTTTTGTTCAAGACGGAAGCTTGCTAAATATCTCTCTGAAGCTTAATTCATTTCTGATCAAGACTGAAGCCTGGGTGTTTCAACTATAATTTAAAGGGAATCTTGGTAACTTTTGTTCAAGACAGAAGCTTGACAAATATCTTTCTGAAGCTTAATTCATTTCTGATCAAGACTGAAGACTGGGTGTATCAACTATAATTTAAAGGGAATCTTGGTAACTTTTGTTCAAGACGGAAGCTTGCTAAATATCTCTCTGAAGCTTAATTCATTTCTGATCAAGACTGAAGCCTGGGTGTTTCAACTATAATTTAAAGGGAATCTTGCTAACTTTTGTTCAAGACAGAAGCTTGCCAAATATCTTTCTGAAGCTTAATTCATTTCTGATCAAGACTGAAGCCTGGGTGTTTCAAGTATAATTTAAAGGGAATCTTGGTAACTTTTGTTCAAGACAGAAGCTTGCCAAATATCTCTCTGAAGCTTAATTCATTTCTGATCAAGACTGAAGCCTGGGTGTTTCAACTATAATTTACAGGGAATCTTGGTAACTTTTGTTCAAGACAGAAGCTTGCCAAATATCTTTCTTAAGCTTAATTCATTTCTGATCAAGACTGGAGCCTGGGTGTTTCAACTATAATTTAAAGGGAATCTTGCTAACTTTTGTTCAAGACAGAAGCTTGACAAATATCTTTCTGAAGCTTAATTCATTTCTGATCAAGACTGAAGCCTGGGTGTTTCAACTATAATTTAAAGGGAATCTTGGTAACTTTTGTTCAAGACGGAAGCTTGCTAAATATCTCTCTGAAGCTTAATTGATTTCTGATCAAGACTGAAGCCTAGCTGTTTCAACTATAATTTAAAGGGAATCTTGGTAACTTTTGTTCAAGACGGAAGCTTGCTAAATATCTCTCTGAAGCTTAATTCATTTCTGATCAAGACTGAAGCCTGGGTGTTTCAACTATAATTTAAAGGGAATCTTGCTAACTTTTGTTCAAGACAGAAGCTTGCCAAATATCTTTCTGAAGCTTAATTCATTTCTGATCAAGACTGAAGCCTGGGTGTTTCAAGTATAATTTAAAGGGAATATTGGTAACTTTTGTTCAAGACAGAAGCTTGCTAAATATCTTTCTGAAGCTTAATTCATTTCTGATCAAGACTGAAGCCTGGGTGTTTCAAGTATAATTTAAAGGGAATCTTGGTAACTTTTGTTCAAGACAGAAGCTTGCTAAATATCTTTCTGAAGCTTAATTCATTTCTGATCAAGACTGAAGCCTGGGTGTTTCAAGTATAATTTAAAGGGAATCTTGGTAACTTTTGTTCAAGACAGAAGCTTGCTAAATATCTTTCTGAAGCTTAATTCATTTCTGATCAAGACTGAAGCCTGGGTGTTTCAAGTATAATTTAAAGGGAATCTTGGTAACTTTTGTTCAAGACGGAAGCTTGCTAAATATCTCTCTGAAGCTTAATTGATTTCTGATCAAGACTGAAGCCTGGTTGTTTCAACTATAATTTAAAGGGAATCTTGGTAGCTTTTGTTCAAGACAGAAGCTTGCCAAATATCTTTCTGAAGCTTAATTCATTTCTGATCAAGACTGAAGCCTGGGTGTTTCAACTATAATTTAAAGGGAATCTTGCTAACTTTTGTTCAAGACAGAAGCTTGCCAAATATCTTTCTGAAGCTTAATTCATTTCTGATCAAGACTGAAGCCTGGGTGTTTCAAGTATAATTTAAAGGGAATCTTGGTAACTTTTGTTCAAGACAGAAGCTTGCCAAATATCTCTCTGAAGCTTAATTCATTTCTGATCAAGACTGAAGCCTGGGTGTTTCAACTATAATTTAAAGGGAATCTTGGTAACTTTTGTTCAAGACAGAAGCTTGCTAAATATCTTTCTGAAGCTTAATTCATTTCTGATCAAGACTGAAGCCTGGGTGTTTCAAGTATAATTTAAAGGGAATCTTAGTATATATTGTTCAAGACGGAAGCTTGCTAAATATCTTTCAGAAGCTAATTTCATTTTTAAGATAAATACTGAAGCCTAGATGTTTCAAACATAATTTGAAGAGAATCTTAGTAACTTATGAACAAAACGGAATTCATTTCTGGTAAAGACTAATGCCCGGATACCCAATGAAGAGGTTATTTAATTTGAAAGTTTAAAATATTGTATATCACGGAAGTTTGAAGGATATTAGAACAAATTCAATTATTTTCAAATTATAATAACAAAAATCACTAACAAAATATTCCAATTATTGCTGCTTTCTTGAGCGTGACATGCTCCATCTGAAAGCTTTTGGCAGTCCTCCAACCTTTTGGATTTTACGAGAGCGTTCTAGAGCTTCTATATCCGAATCTTCGGATATACTGGATTCTTCCTCTGGTTTTCGAGTCAAGCTTATGGGAACTCGTAGACCGCGAGCTTCGATATCCGAATCCACAGACAGGATCCCTTCTTCCACTGGATTCAAGTTACTGTGACCTATGAATATACACGATCTATCAATAATCCTCTAAAAAATGTTTGAAGAAAGACAATTTGATCATCCATTATATAGTATGGAAGACAGAGAATGATGGGTGGTGATACTTACTTCTTGTATACCTTGGTGACAGTTCTGATTCAGATGAAAGTCGTAGCTCTACAACGTCTGGTGATGTTGCCAAGCCACTTGGTTGAGCAGATGGTATTTCTTCATCATTTGAATCTGAGAACAATTTGTTTGAAAGATTGAGTTCATTGTTAAAACTAACAAGAACATGGATATTAATTGAAGAATTCATGTTAACATTTCACTCACCAGGGTTAACAATTGGAGAGAATAACAGTGGAGATATAGAAGGTTCTGCCGATGATCCACTAATGCGTGCTACTTCTGGAAAATATCAAGAAATATCATAACTGTCAGGATATTTATATTGATTTTATTACAACTAAGTCAATATTATTAATTATTCATTCACCTGGCTGTGAGCCTTGAGTGCTCTGAGCACGATGAACTGTAACACCTGCAATGACTGTCCTCAGTCCTTCAAAATATGAAGATCCATCTATCGATTTGGGTTGAGAATCAATATTCGATGACCCTTCTCTGATGCCATCAGGCTCTTGATTATTCAAGTCTATAAAGAGGAAGGAATCATAAATCAAATACAATGTATTAGCTACTATATCCCATATAGTTAATAAATATTCACTCACTAGGCTCAGAGCTCTGAGTGCTCTCTGCAAGATGAACTGTTGCACCTGCAATACCTGTATTCGGTTCGATGTTGTCTTCAAGCTCTTGATTGTTCAAATCTAAAAGGAGGAAGAAATAATAAAATTATTAGCCTTAATAGATATCTAAATAAATATAATATTTCAATCCAATGATAATTATTCTTAAAGGTCCTCTCCAGGCTCCGGGAAAAAAATGAGTTTATTAAATAATATTTTAGACCTAAGGTTTACGATAATTATCCCGCAAACCGCATACAATTCGGTTCAGTATATATTTTATTATTTGCTTTTAAAGTTTTTTAATACTCTGTTAGCAACAATCAAGCGAATCTCCAACCTGACGCTGAGAAAGAAGATTGTACACTCTTTGTTTTGATTTCAAATTTAGACTTTTAAACAAACAATGCGTTTTTGGCCTTCTTTCAAGATATTAATTGTTTCTAAAAGTATATAAACGTTTCTATAAGAAGTTTATCCAAATTTAAACCTTTAAACGAATAATAAATAGATTTATTAAACCAAATACCTAGTTGACAATCAAAACAAATGGTGTACATTCTTCTTCTTCAGACTGAAAATTAGAAAGTCGGAAGTAAAGTAGGTTTTGTAGAGTTTGGATTATAAAAATCTTTAAAAGCATATAAAATTAAAAATATGCAATCAAATTTGATGGGATTTGCAGTAAAATAATAAGAAACATTAGCCTCGTTGATTTAAGCAATAAAAAAATTTGCTTGGAGGGGACCTTTAACTTATATTCGTAAATTTCTACCTACTTTAAATATATAATAGTTAATGAATTTTCATACTAAGTACAATTAGTACATTCACTATTGCTATTTCTGATAGTCGTAAGTACACATAATATTTTAAAATTACATTTTAAATTTGTCATACGGTAAATTTCAGAATAAAAATCAAATATTTATTCGTCACCCTATTTATATATAATATTTAGCTACGCTAAAAAAATTATTCTGAATTAGAATCAGAAGCAGATTCTGTTAAATGGCAACCTACCCTATTGCTATCGCCAATACGTTTCACTACACTATATTAAAATGCTCATAAACTAAATTTTATCCTATTCTGATAGCTGTCTGGTTTCCAATCTTTTGTTGAGTTTGAATCAGTACTAAAACACATATCCTATGAAATCCAGTTGAGGTAGTGTGAAACAGGTAAATTGCAGCACATTAACTAACTTCGTTGTCAAACCGACAAAAACATAGCTTCAAATATCCAACATTCTGTTCAAGAGGATTTAGAGACTCTTTCTTTAGAAATTCTACTTGAATTTATTGGGCTAAAATTTTCTTGTATGACTATAATAATATGACACAACTAAGTAAATTTTAAAGTACTTACCTGGACCGTCGATCGGTATTTCTCTCTGTCCACTAGTTCCAAGTTCATGAGAGTTAGAAGGAGTTCTTTCACTGTCTTGATCTTGAAAATCTGTTGTGCAATCTTCTATTTCCACTTCCTCTAAATAAGCTCTGAAATTGAAGTCTTCCCTCATATCGGGCATACGAGGTGGAGGAACAAATGGAAATTCAATTTGTGGATCAATAATGGGATTGGGCGACAAGTTTGATAATTCTCCTTCACCAACCAACACAACTTGCCATCTATCTTGCGATAGTTCGCTATATTTAGGGTGTTGATTAGCAAGAACAACGAGTAACAGTTTATCAAATCTTTTTACTTTGCCAGCATACTTTTCTGATGAAAGATAGCCGTTTTTGCAGGCTTCCAGAGCAGAGTAATCGAAGTTTTCCATTGAAGAGCGGGATACATCAAAGCAAATGCCATTTACGTCTCCTTTAATGAGAAAACAAAGGTCTTTCACTGAAATAGATCCGTCGGTTAATTGAAAATGGTACAGTGATGCCAAGTACAATCCGAAATAGCTTTTTCCTCTGTTGCCAATTGGATCAACTACCCACAAAACCTGCCGAGAGTTTTGATTCATCAACAATTGAAGGCAAACATACTGCCAATTCATCAGCTTCTTAGATTTCCAACTGTTGAAAATTCGATTTCTTTCTGAGAGGTCTTTGATTAGTGAAGCCATTTTATCAAAGTAGTTTGATCTATCACAATATTCTTCGGAGAGTTTTATTTGAATTGATGATTTGGGTTTTAGCAAAGCCTTTACTATTAAAGCCGGTCCAAGTGGCTTAGTAGGTGCTTCTGCTGACGTTTCTCAAGAGAAATCACCATAGGTATCAAAGTTCCCAGACTTTGTACAATACTCGAAATTGACTTTAGAATTACCATTAACAGCATACCAATGCGCCGATTGCAGAATTCTCTTCAGAAAGGTTAGACGGAAGGATCTCGACAACTCCAGATACCCCCAAACAGCTCGCTCAATATTGTACTCTTCCTTTGCAAAATGCAACTTAAAATCAAAGTCACGAGGATAATTGTTATAGGTGAAACCCCAACGTTTTCGCTGAACATTCATTGCTGTTTATTCACTGCTATCATTCACTGCAATAACTACTTTAACACTGTTGAATTTAATTTAAACAAGGTCGGTCTTGAAAAACCCTTCAGTTTTGCAGTTTTTACTTTTCATTCAGTAAATGTCGTTATATCAATTTAAAAATATTTGCTAATGGTTATCTAATTTCAATATTACCAAAGAGTATACTGTATAACTTTGGGTATTTAGTGTTATAAATTGAACTTACTGAATTAATATTGTATATAACTGATTTTTACATATCCCTCTGATAATTAATACACAAGTATTGTTAAAGCTTTGAAATAAAAAGTTTGAATCCTGAAGCTATATGATAATACATAAAGCATTCAGATAATCTGGATTGATTCTGGTTTTGTGCTGGGCTTGTGGGCTACCTCCATAAATTAAAAGGAAATATTGAGACCTTGATATGAATAAAATAGAAAGGATGTACCTTATCATTATTAAAATTTATTTTGCTTTTAAAATATTATTTACAATACAACGTTTCGACTATTTATAGTCATCTTCAGGATCTGAAAAAATATTTTACATTTATTCTATACATAAAAATAATTACAATAAACTAAATACTTTCTCTAAAAATATAACTAAACTGTATGGTGATAAAATTAATTTGTACATATATGATGAAACTAAAACATGAAATAAAAGATTGAAGAGCAGGTATTTAAAAACAGTGTATGTTCCTAGTGAAATAAAAAAGTTTAAAATATAAGTCCTATAGCCTAGAAAGGAGCCTAAAAAAGAATGAACATAAAAAATATAACGTATTTTCTATGCATTAAGAAGAGGAGATTACATATTAAGAAGCAACAGAATAAAAAAAAAAATAATGGAATAGAAAGAAAAGGGGATAATAACTGTCTTATCTATTGATTATTGAAAGTGGAAAGGCAGTTTGCATGGAATTTAATTTTGGTTTTAATTTATGAATATATAAGGATTCTAAAATGCGTAATTCTATTGATTTATTGCATTGGTTGATGATCGTAAACTGGTCCAGTGAGATGGGAGAGCCACATGTTTCTGGGTGGTCTCTTATTTGTGATGCTGATGGATTGCTGAATCTATTGCCTGTGCGATGACTGCGTCCAGCATGCTCGGAGCTCCGTACAATTAGTGAACGCGTGGTGGATCCCACGTATTCCGATGAACAGCGTTCACAACAGAATTTGTAGATGACGGAGCTACGAACAGCTTTTGGCAGAACATCTTTATATGGAAAAAAAGAAATTGTTTTAAAATTATTTATTAGAATTATATTGAAGTTGCAGTTTTTGAAATATTGATTTAAAGTGGTAAATAATTCTTTTTTGAGTTTTTCTGATTGATGACCAGTATATGGCAGTGTAAAGTAAAAGGATTCATTAGTTTGGTTATTTAAAGGGACTGCATTATTTTGAATATTTTTAGTTAAAAATTTACCAATGTTAGATTCTATTAATTTCAAGGGGAAACCATTCTTTATGAAATATGATTTAAAAAAATCTAGCTCTTTATGAAGAATAAAATAGTCTGAACAAATATTGTATGCTCTATTTAATAGTGTTTTTATTGCATTGATTTTAAAATGAAATGAACAAAAACTAAAATAACTTAAACCTAAACCTGAGAAAGTGCTTTTTCTATAGACTGCAGACTGGAATTGGTTATTGTTTTTACATATAAGGGTATCTAAGAAGTGCAATTTAGAATTAGTTTCATATTCTGATGTGAAATATATATTAGAATGCTGCGAGTTCAGATAATTAAGAAATTGAGTAGCTTGAATTTGATTGTCAAAAAGTAAAAATGTATCGTCCATGTATCTTCTATAAAAATGAAGTTTAAAAGTAGTTGGACAATCATTAAGCCATTTCTGTTCGTAGTGGCATAAAAATATATTAGCAAAAGTCGGCGAATGGGGCAAACCCATCGCTAAACCTTCTTTCTGTCTGTACAGTTTGTTGTTAAAAATGAAAAAATTATTGAGCACAGAAATTTGTAAAAGTTTCTGAAAGCAAGATTTGGTTAGGCCGATAAACAGTGAAGATGGATTATCAAACAGTTTTGTTAAAATAATATTAATGGTTTCATGCAATGGAATATTAGTGTATAGACTTTCTATATCAAATGAGCACATGAACTTTTTATCTGCATCTTTAACCTGTTTTAAATCTGATAGGAAAGAATGAACATTGTTAACTGTATATTCATTAGTTGTAAGAGGGGTTAATATTTCTGTTAAATATTTTGCTAGATTGAAACAAGGATTATTATAGGCGGCTATTATTGGTCGGAATTGAAATTTGGTTGAGAAATCTGGTTTGTGAATTTTTGGGAGTCCATACAGAATGCCAGGAGCAGATCCAACAGCGCGTAAGGTCTTCAAAGTGTCCATTGGAATTGTGCATTTCTTTTTAATACCCTGAATGAAATTATTTACTTTATCTTCCATCTTAGTGGAGTACCGCTCGACACTTTCTTCAATAATTTCAAATATAGATTAGTCACATAAAAGTCCATGCATACTTTCCCTGTATTTCTGTCTATCAACAATGACAACTCCTTTACCCTTGTCAGGCCTGCACACGATAATATCCTTATTTCTTCCCAAGTTTTTCAAATCGGTGATGTCTTTTCTTGAAATAATAGCAGAGAATACTTTTTGTGGGTTGAAGTTATAATAATATTTATGTGCTATGTTGTACAGCTTATTTATCAATTCATTTTCATCTTGTTGTTTGTAGTCTGTTCTATGTTTTAGTCTATTAGCTAGAGACTCGAATGAAAGGAAGTAGTTGTAGAAGTTCAGTTTGTACACTGGTAGGCAAAAATCAAGTCCGTATGCAAGTAATGTTTTCATGCGGTTCGATAGGGTTATAGAGCTATAGTTGGATACTACACTGTCAGGGTCACAAGGATTGGTGCTATTGCATATTCCTAATTTTTGAAGTTTCTTTTTATGAACTAGCAGTGTTGTGGTTTTGAATTCTTCGATTTTACTGCGAGTTAATCTTTGAACGATTATATGGTCGATGGTAGATAGATTTTGTTTCAGATTTTCGTCTGTCTGCTTTAGGTCACACTTTAGTGAAGATAAATTCCTCTTTTTAGAATGAATCTCATTATTAAGAAGTTTTGTCTGCTATGATTTATATAGAGATGATGACTGTAGTGATTTTCGATATAGTTTGAAGCGAAGAAATTTTGGAAAAACATGATAAATCTTGCATTTGATTAAAAAGTCGAGGTCCATATTAGTTTTTTCATACTTGCGTATCGTATTTTGGTAACTTCTAACGAGTTTTTTACCATCCTCACCGTAGAGTTTGTTGATAAAATCATATAAATCATTTATAGCACTGCATTTTAGCTTCAATATGAATAAAATAGAAAGGATGTACCTTATCATTATTAAAATTTATTTTGCTTTTAAAATATTATTTACAATACAACGTTTCGACTATTTATAGTCATCTTCAGGATCTGAAAAAATATTTTACATTTATTCTATACATAAAAATAATTACAATAAACTAAATACTTTCTCTAAAAATATAACTAAACTGTATGGTGATAAAATTAATTTGTACATATATGATGAAACTAAAAAATGAAATAAAAGATTGAAGAGCAGGTATTTAAAAACAGTGTATGTTCCTATTGAAATAAAAAAGTTTAAAATATAAGTCCTATAGCCTAGAAAGGAGCCTAAAAAAGAATGAACATAAAAAATATAACGTATTTTCTATGCATTAAAAAAAGGAGATTACATATTAAGAAGCAACAGAATAAAAAAAAAAAATAATGAAATAGAAAGAAAAGGGGATAATAACTGTCTTATCTATTGATTATTGAAAGTGGAAAGGCAGTTTGCATGGAATTTAATTTTGGTTTTAATTTATGAATATATAATGATTCTAAAATGCGTAATTCTATTGATTTATTGCATTGGTTGATGATCGTAAACTGGTCCAGTGAGATGGGAGAGCCACATGTTTCTGCGTGGTCTCTTATTTGTGATGCTGATGGATTGCTGAATCTATTGCCTGTGCGATGACTGCGTCCAGCATGCTCGGAGCTCCGTACAATTAGTGAACGCGTGGTGGATCCCACGTATTCCGATGAACAGCGTTCACAACAGAATTTGTAGATGACGGAGCTACGAACAGCTTTTGGCAGAACATCTTTATATGGAAAAAAAGAAATTGTTTTAAAATTATTTATTAGAATTATATTGAAGTTGCAGTTTTTGAAATATTGATTTAAAGTGGTAAATAATTCTTTTTTGAGTTTTTCTGATTGATGACCAGTATATGGCAGTGTAAAGTAAAAGGATTCATTAGTTTGGTTATTTAAAGGGACTGCATTATTTTGAATATTTTTAGTTAAAAATTTACCAATGTTAGATTCTATTAATTTCAAGGGGAAACCATTCTTTATGAAATATGATTTTAAAAAATCTAGCTCTTTATGAAGAATAAAATAGTCTGAACAAATATTGTATGCTCTATTTAATAGTGTTTTTATTGCATTGATTTTAAAACGAAATGAACAAAAACTATAATAACTTAAACCTAAACCTGAGAAAGTGCTTTTTCTATAGACTGCAGACTGGAATTGGTTATTGTTTTTACATATAAGGGTATCTAAGAAGTGCAATTTAGAATTAGTTTCATATTCTGATGTGAAATTTATATTAGAATGCTGCGAGTTCAGATAATTAAGAAATTGAGTAGCTTGAATTTGATTGTCAAAAAGTAAAAATGTATCGTCCATGTATCTTCTATAAAAATGAGGTTTAAAAGTAGTTGGACAATCTTTAAGCCATTTCTGTTCGTAGTGGCATAAAAATATATTAGCAAAAGTCGGCGAATGGGGCAAACCCATCGCTAAACCTTCTTTCTGTCTGTACAGTTTGTTGTCAAAAATGAAAAAATTATTGAGCACAGAAATTTGTAAAAGTTTCTGAAAGCAAGATTTGGTTAGGCCGATAAACAGTGAAGATGGATTATCAAACAGTTTTGTTAAAATAATATTAATGGTTTCATGCAATGGAATATTAGTGTATAGACTTTCTATATCAAATGAGCACATGAACTTTTTATCTGCATCTTTAACCTGTTTTAAATCTGATAGGAAAGAATAAACATTGTTAACTGTATATTCATTAGTTTTAAGAGGGGTTAATATTTCTGTTAAATATTTTGCTAGATTGAAACAAGGATTATTATAGGCGGCTATTATTGGTCGGAATTGAAATTTGGTTGAGAAATCTGGTTTGTGAATTTTTGGGAGTCCATACAGAATGCCAGGAGCAGATCCAACAGCGCGTAAGGTCTTCAAAGTGTCCATTGGAATTGTGCATTTCTTTTTAATACCCTGAATGAAATTATTTACTTTATCTTCCATCTTAGTGGAGTACCGCTCGACACTTTCTTCAATAATTTCAAATATAGATTGGTCACATAAAAGTCCATGCATACTTTCCCTGTATTTCTGTCTATCAACAATGACAACTCCTATACCCTTGTCAGGCCTGCACACGATAATATCCTTATTTCTTCCCAAGTTTTTCAAATCGGTGATGTCTTTCCTTGAAATAATAGCAGAGAATACTTTTTGTGGGTTGAAGTTATAATAATATTTATGTGCTATGTTGTACAGCTTATTTATCAATTCATTTTCATCTTGTTGTTTGTAGTCTGTTCTATTTTTTAGTCTATTAGCTAGAGACTCGAATGAAAGGAAGTAGTTGTAGAAGTTCAGTTTGTACACTGGTAGGCAAAAATCAAGTCCGTATGCAAGTAATGTTTTCATGCGGTTCGATAGGGTTATAGAGCTATAGTTGGATACTACACTGTCAGGGTCACAAGGATTGGTGCTATTGCATATTCCTAATTTTTGAAGTTTCTTTTTATGAACTAGCAGTGTTGTGGTTTTGAATTCTTCGATTTTACTGCGAGTTAATCTTTGAACGATTATATGGTCGATGGTAGATAGAGTTTGTTTCAGATTTTCGTCTGTCTGCTTTAGGTCACACTTTAGTGAAGATAAATTCCTCTTTTTAGAATGAATCTCATTATTAAGAAGTTTTGTCTGCCATGATTTATATAGAGATGATGACTGTAGTGATTTTCGATATAGTTTGAAGCGAAGAAATTTTGGAAAAACATGATAAATCTTGCATTTGATTAAAAAGTCGAGGTCCATATTAGTTTTTTCATACTTGCGTATCGTATTTTGGTAACTTCTAACGAGTTTTTTACCATCCTCACCGTAGAGTTTGTTGATAAAATCATATAAATCATTTATAGCACTGCATTTTAGCTTCAATATGAATAAAATAGAAAGGATGTACCTTATCATTATTAAAATTTATTTTGCTTTTAAAATATTATTTACAATACAACGTTTCGACTATTTATAGTCATCTTCAGGATCTGAAAAAATATTTTACATTTATTCTATACATAAAAATAATTACAATAAACTAAATACTTTCTCTAAAAATATAACTAAACTGTATGGTGATAAAATTAATTTGTACATATATAATGAAACTAAAACATGAAATAAAAGATTGAAGAGCAGGTATTTAAAAACAGTGTATGTTCCTAGTGAAATAAAAAAGTTTAAAATATAAGTCTTATAGCCTAGAAAGGAGCCTAAAAAAGAATGAACATAAAAAATATAACGTATTTTCTATGCATTAAAAAGAGGAGATTACATATTAAGAAGCAACAGAATAAAAAAAAAATAATGGAATAGAAAGAAAAGGGGATAATAACTGTCTTATCTATTGATTATTGAAAGTGGAAAGGCAGTTTGCATGGAATTTAATTTTGGTTTTAATTTATGAATATATAATGATTCTAAAATGCGTAATTCTATTGATTTATTGCATTGGTTGATGATCGTAAACTGGTCCAGTGAGATGGGAGAGCCACATGTTTCTGCGTGGTCTCTTATTTGTGATGCTGATGGATTGCTGAATCTATTGCCTGTGCGATGACTGCGTCCAGCATGCTCGGAGCTCCGTACAATTAGTGAACGCGTGGTGGATCCCACGTATTCCGATGAACAGCGTTCACAACAGAATTTGTAGATGACGGAGCTACGAACAGCTTTTGGCAGAACATCTTTATATGGAAAAAAAGAAATTGTTTTAAAATTATTTATTAGAATTATATTGAAGTTGCAGTTTTTGAAATATTGATTTAAAGTGGTAAATAATTCTTTTTTGAGTTTTTCTGATTGATGACCAGTATATGGCAGTGTAAAGTAAAAGGATTCATTAGTTTGGTTATTTAAAGGGACTGCATTATTTTGAATATTTTTAGTTAAAAATTTACCAATGTTAGATTCTATAAATTTCAAGGGGAAACCATTCTTTATGAAATATGATTTTAAAAAATCTAGCTCTTTATGAAGAATAAAATAGTCTGAACAAATATTGTATGCTCTATTTAATAGTGTTTTTATTGCATTGATTTTAAAACGAAATGAACAAAAACTAAAATAACTTAAACCTAAACCTGAGAAAGTGCTTTTTCTATAGACTGCAGACTGGAATTGGTTATTGTTTTTACATATAAGGGTATCTAAGAAGTGCAATTTAGAATTAGATTCATATTCTGATGTGAAATTTATATTAGAATGCTGCGAGTTCAGATAATTAAGAAATTGAGTAGCATGAATTTGATTGTCAAAAAGTAAAAATGAATCGTCCATGTATCTTCTATAAAAATGAGGTTTAAAAGTAGTTGGAAAATCATTAAGCCATTTCTGTTCGTAGTGGCATAAAAATATATTAGCAAAAGTCGGCGAATGGGGCAAACCCATCGCTAAACCTTCTTTCTGTCTGTACAGTTTGTTGTCAAAAATGAAAAAATTATTGAGCACAGAAATTAGTAAAAGTTTCTGAAAGCAAGATTTGGTTAGGCCGATAAACAGTGAAGATGGATTATCAAACAGTTTTGTTAAAATAATATTAATGGTTTCATGCAATGGAATATTAGTGTATAGACTTTCTATATCAAATGAGCACATGAACTTTTTATCTGCATCTTTAACCTGTTTTAAATCTGATAGGAAAGAATAAACATTGTTAACTGTATATTCATTAGTTGTAAGAGGGGTTAATATTTCTGTTAAATATTTTGCTAGATTGAAACAAGGTTTATTATAGGCGGCTATTATTGGTCGGAATTGAAATTTGGTTGAGAAATCTGGTTTGTGAATTTTTGGGAGTCAATACAGAATGCCAGGAGCAGATCCAACAGCGCGTAAGGTCTTCAAAGTGTCCATTGGAATTGTGCATTTCTTTTTAATACCCTGAATGAAATTATTTACTTTATATCTTCCATCTTAGTGGAGTACCGCTCGACACTTTCTTCAATAATTTCAAATATAGATTGGTCACATAAAAGTCCATGCATACTTTCCCTGTATTTCTGTCAATCAACAATGACAACTCCTTTACCCTTGTCAGGCCTGCACACGATAATATCCTTATTTCTTCCCAAGTTTTTCAAATCGGTGATGTCTTTTCTTGAAATAATAGCAGAGAATACTTTTTGTGGGTTGAAGTTATAATAATATTTATGTGCTATGTTGTACAGCTTATTCATCAATTCATTTTCATCTTGTTGTTTGTAGTCTCTTCTATTTTTTAGTCTATTAGCTAGAGACTCGAATGAAAGGAAGTAGTTGTAGAAGTTCAGTTTGTACACTGGTAGGCAAAAATCAAGTCCGTATACAAGTAATGTTTTCATGCGGTTCGATAGGGTTATAGAGCTATAGTTGGATACTACACTGTCAGGGTCACAAGGATTGGTGCTATTGCATATTCCTAATTTTTGAAGTTTCTTTTTATGAACTAGCAGTGTTGTGGTTTTGAATTCTTCGATTTTACTGCGAGTTAATCTTTGAACGATTATATGGTCGATGGTAGATAGAGTTTGTTTCAGATTTTCGTCTGTCTGCTTTAGGTCACACTTTAGTGAAGATAAATTCCTCTTTTTAGAATGAATCTCATTATCAAGAAGTTTTGTCTGCCATGATTTATATAGAGATGATGACTGTAGTGATTTTCGATATAGTTTGAAGCGAAGAAATTTTGGAAAAACATGATAAATCTTGCATTTGATTAAAAAGTCGAGGTCCATATTAGTTTTTTCATACTTGCGTATCGTATTTTGGTAACTTCTAACGAGTTTTTTACCATCCTCACCGTAGAGTTTGTTGATAAAATCATATAAATCATTTATAGCACTGCATTTTAGCTTCAATATGAATAAAATAGAAAGGATGTACCTTATCATTATTAAAATTTATTTTGCTTTTAAAATATTATTTACAATACAACGTTTCGACTATTTATAGTCATCTTCAGGATCTGAAAAAATATTTTACATTTATTCTATACATAAAAATAATTACAATAAACTAAATACTTTCTCTAAAAATATAACTAAACTGTATGGTGATAAAATTAATTTGTACATATATGATGAAACTAAAACATGAAATAAAAGATTGAAGAGCAGGTATTTAAAAACAGTGTATGTTCCTAGTGAAATAAAAAAGTTTAAAATATAAGTCCTATAGCCTAGAAAGGAGCCTAAAAAAGAATGATCATAAAAAATATAACGTATTTTCTATGCATTAAAAAGAGGAGAATACATATTAAGAAGCAACAGAATAAAAAAAAATAATGGAATAGAAAGAAAAGGGGATAATAACTGTTTTATCTATTGATTATTGAAAGTGGAAAGGCAGTTTGCATGAAATTTAATTTTGGTTTTAATTTATGAATATATAATGATTCTAAAATGCGTAATTCTATTGATTTATTGCATTGGTTGATGATCGTAAACTGGTCCAGTGAGATGGGAGAGCCACATGTTTCTGCGTGGTCTCTTATTTGTGATGCTGATGGATTGTTGAATCTATTGCCTGTGCGATGACTGCGTCCAGCATGCTCGGAGCTCCGTACAATTAGTGAACGCGTGGTGGATCCCACGTATTCCGATGAACAGCGTTCACAACAGAATTTGTAGATGACGGAGCTACGAACAGCTTTTGGCAGAACATCTTTATATGGAAAAAAAGAAATTGTTTTAAAATTATTTATTAGAATTATATTGAAGTTGCAGTTTTTGAAATATTGATTTAAAGTGGTAAATAATTCTTTTTTGAGTTTTTCTGATTGATGACCAGTATATGGCAGTGTAAAGTAAAAGGATTCATTAGTTTGGTTATTTAAAGGGACTGCATTATTTTGAATATTTTTAGTTAAAAATTTACCAATGTTAGATTCTATTAATTTCAAGGGGAAACCATTCTTTATGAAATATGATTTTAAAAAATCTAGCTCTTTATGAAGAATAAAATAGTCTGAACAAATATTGTATGCTCTATTTAATAGTGTTTTTATTGCATTGATTTTAAAACGAAATGAACAAAAACTATAATAACTTAAACCTAAACCTGAGAAAGTGCTTTTTCTATAGACTGCAGACTGGAATTGGTTATTGTTTTTACATATAAGGGTATCTAAGAAGTGCAATTTAGAATTAGTTTCATATTCTGATGTGAAATTTATATTAGAATGCTGCGAGTTCAGATAATTAAGAAATTGAGTAGCTTGAATTTGATTGTCAAAAAGTAAAAATGTATCGTCCATGTATCTTCTATAAAAATGAGGTTTAAAAGTAGTTGGACAATCATTAAGCCATTTCTGTTCGTAGTGGCATAAAAATATATTAGCAAAAGTCGGCGAATGGGGCAAACCCATCGCTAAACCTTCTTTCTGTCTGTACAGTTTGTTGTCAAAAATGAAAAAATTATTGAGCACAGAAATTTGTAAAAGTTTCTGAAAGCAAGATTTGGTTAGGCCGATAAACAGTGAAGATGGATTATCAAACAGTTTTGTTAAAATAATATTAATGGTTTCATGCAATGGAATATTAGTGTATAGACTTTCTATATCAAATGAGCACATGAACTTTTTATCTGCATCTTTAACCCGTTTTAAATCTGATAGGAAAGAATAAACATTGTTAACTGTATATTCATTAGTTGTAAGAGGGGTTAATATTTCTGTTAAATATTTTGGTAGATTGAAACAAGGATTATTAGAGGCGGCTATTATTGGTCGGAATTGAAATTTGGTTGAGAAATCTGGTTTGTGAATTTTTGGGAGTCCATACAGAATACCAGGAGCAGATCCAACAGCGCGTAAGGTCTTCAAAGTGTCCATTGGAATTGTGCATTTCTTTTTAATACCCTGAATGAAATTATTTACTTTATCTTCCATCTTAGTGGAGTACCGCTCGACACTTTCTTCAATAATTTCAAATATAGATTGGTCACATAAAAGTCCATGCATACTTTCCCTGTATTTCTGTCTATCAACAATGACAACTCCTTTACCCTTGTCAGGCCTGCACACGATAATATCCTTATTTCTTCTCAAGTTTTTCAAATCGGTTATGTCTTTTCTTGGAATAATAGCAGAGAATACTTTTTGTGGGTTGAAGTTATAATAATATTTATGTGCTATGTTGTACAGCTTATTTATCAATTCATTTTCATCTTGTTGTTTGTAGTCTGTTCTATTTTTTAGTCTATTAGCTAGAGACTCGAATGAAAGGAAGTAGTTGTAGAAGATCAGTTTGTACACTGGTAGGCAAAAATCAAGTCCAAATGCAAGTAATGTTTTCATGCGGTTCGATAGGGTTATAGAGCTATAGTTGGATACTACACTGTCAGGGTCACAAGGATTGGTGCTATTGCATATTCCTAATTTTTGAAGTTTCTTTTTATGAACTAGCAGTGTTGTGGTTTTGAATTCTTCGATTTTACTGCGAGTTAATCTTTGAACGATTATATGGTCGATGGTAGATAGAGTTTGTTTCAGATTTTCGTCTGTCTGCTTTAGGTCACACTTTAGTGAAGATAAATTCCTCTTTTTAGAATGAATCTCATTATTAAGAAGTTTTGTCTGCCATGATTTATATAGAGATGATGACTGTAGTGATTTTCGATATAGTTTGAAGCGAAGAAATTTTGGAAAAAACATGATAAATCTTGCATTTGATTAAAAAGTCGAGGTCCATATTAGTTTTTTCATACTTGCGTATCGTATTTTGGTAACTTCTAACGAGTTTTTTACCATCCTCACCGTAGAGTTTGTTGATAAAATCATATAAATCATTTATAGCACTGCATTTTAGCTTCAATATGAATAAAATAGAAAGGATGTACCTTATCATTATTAAAATTTATTTTGCTTTTAAAATATTATTTACAATACAACGTTTCGACTATTTATAGTCATCTTCAGGATCTGAAAAAATATTTTACATTTATTCTATACATAAAAATAATTACAATAAACTAAATACTTTCTCTAAAAATATAACTAAACTGTATGGTGATAAAATTAATTTGTACATATATGATGAAACTAAAACATGAAATAAAAGATTGAAGAGCAGGTATATAAAAACAGTGTACGTTCCTAGTGAAATAAAAAAGTTTAAAATATAAGTCCTATAGCCTAGAAAGGAGCCTAAAAAAGAATGAACATAAAATATATAACGTATTTTCTATGCATCAAAAAGAGGAGATTACATATTAAGAAGCAACAGAATAAAAAAAAAAGAATGGAATAGAAAGAAAAGGGGATAATAACTGTCTTATCTATTGATTATTGAAAGTGGAAAGGC